>JAJHJA010000146.1:0-187500 GCA_021202915.1 Heliconius himera | reverse complement strand
GCGTGCTACGTCCCCTACGCTGTTTCTTCTGCATATCAACAACACGTAAGAAGATTCTAGCATTCATTGCTATGATTGAGAGATATATATGAGATGATAGCACAGTGGACGCTGTCTACTCCGGCCGCGCAAGTCTTTCTCGGGAAAACGTCGACCATTGCCAAAGTAAACTTGTGTCTTCAGTTTAGGCATCCTTCGGGAAAGTTTCCTCATGGGGTGAAAGAAACTTGATTCAACCACTAAAAAAATCCCATTTATCGTATCGCTAGTCTTCCATCAACAGAGCGAGACAGTACTTCACGCCAAAACACCGATTGGCTCTGTATAGGGCCCAGGTTCGGCCTAATATGGAGTACTATTCTCATCTCTGTGCTGGTGCACCCCAGTATCAGCTCGACCCATTTAATCGCATGCAACGTAGGCCGTTCGAATCGTTGGGGACCCAATAATCTGTGCAGGGCTTGACACATTGTCTTTGCGTAGACATGTATCCTCGCTGTGCGTTCTCTACCGCATTTATCATGGGGAGTGTTCTGAAGAACTGTTTGACCTGTTACTTGCTGCCGAATTTTGTAACCGCACAGTAAGTCACAAACTTAAGTATCATCCACACCATCTGGATACGTGACACTCCACTACTGTGCGGTTTCATAGGAACTTCCTTCCACGCGCCACTCAACTTGCGGCAGTGTTTCGATGTCGATACGATCTTGATACGATGTTGGGTACCTTCAAAAAGCGCGTCTATCTCCACCTTAAAGGCCAGCAACGCACCTGTAGCTCCTCTGGTATTACACGGGGTCGTGGGCGGCGTTGATCACTTACCACCTGGTGACCAGTACCCTCGTTTGCCTTGTCTTTTTCCATAAAAACAAAAAAAGCTCTTTATAATGCTTTAGTCCTTAGTGGTCTCGAATACTGCGCTGTAATATGGAATCCACGTAACGATATTTACATATAATAAATCGAACGCGTACGGAAACCCTGGTACCTTTCTTATGTGAAATCTATGTAAATCACTAACAACTTATACTGATAGACTGATTTTTTTAACATGGATCGTTGCATAGTATAAGATATGTTCATGACTTTCTATTTTAAAAATACTCAAAACTGTTAAGGCAACACTGCTAAGGCACAATAACATATTCTTATTTTTCCAGGTGACATTTCAGAGTTTCCCATTAAATGTTCCTGATCTTCGAGCTTAAAAGGCCATGCTGAATACATATTCATACATACATATTCAGCTCAAGGATCAATAATATTCATCAAACTCAAAAAAAAATGCTAAGGAACAATATTCCTAATTTTTATAGTTTTGTTGGTTTATGAGAGTTCCATTATCCTGACCATCAAAGTTGATATGTCAATCAATAATACTTATCAGACTGAACATTTTTTGTTAAGACACCATATCTTTAATTCTTATACTTTAACTGGTCTATTCGAGCTCCACGTTAGATATTCCTGACCATCGTTTTCTACAAATGAACAAAAAATAGACACATACTACAGCGGCTCGCATCCACTTGAAAAACTCGTGCATTATGCAAGTTTTAGATGTTTTTTTAGACTTTCTTTACAAATTATACATAGTGTTTAAACTATGATAGCTTTGAAATGCAACCACTGAGGGTTGCCAGACCAACTCATTTTACTTGTGGGAACTCTATACTTTGAATTGATAGTAAAACTGACCATTTCCCTTATCGTTTTTTTTTCGCAAAGATATTGTGACTTGCGAGCATCATATCTTGGAAATGCAACCACTGAGAGTCGGCAGACCAACTTATTTCAAATAAGGAGACGCCATACTTCGAGTGTGCACCAAAACTGACCATTTCCCTGATCGTTTTTTTTTCGTAACAATGAAGCCTTTTCTAAGCTCTGTATCTCGGAGTTGCAACCACTGAGAGCAAGCAGACCAAGACCATTCACATGAGGGGACTGCTCTACAACCCATAGAATTCAATCTGGCCGTATCCGTGATCGTTACGAAAAATCCCGCGACCTCTTAGTCTATATTGACCACCGTCTATAAACTGAAGCGCTTCCGTTATCACGTATCCGTCAAGCACTCAAATGTATATCGAGTTAACTCGCTTACTCACTCTTTCCACTTCCAAGTCATATTTATCGTAATATTGAGACCTTTTCATGTCAGATTATGATTTATTGTGGTTGTTGAATTGTTTTCCTTTTTTCAAGGTTCCGTAAAGGAAAAATGGTACCCTTATAGAATCACTTTGCTATCCGTCTGTCTGTGTGAATTTATCAATCTGAAAGGTCAGGTCAATGCATTTTGTGGGAAATTCACCGTGTAATCAAAATCCATATAGAATTTGAAAATTGAAAAGTGAGATTTTTCATACTAAAAATCATTACAAACTTTTAATTGTAGTTACAAAACAAGTGATGTGTGCACTTATTGTAAACTTAAGTTTGTCAAATTCTACTAATTATACTTCCCTTATACTACTACTTTACTTATTATACAATTCTGAAATTGAAAAAGATCCCTCGATATGCGGATCCGACTCGCATTTGACCAGCTTTTTTTGTATTTAAAAAGGATAGCCTAGTAACAAATAGATGGGTAGGTAGGTAGGGATATTTATAAAAAAAAACAGACAGCCAGTATATAATTTGTAAAATTAGACCAACTTCATATTTTTATTAATATTTTTTATATATCTGATAGATAAAATAGTCTATAATTCTTTAAACTGAGATAAATCTCTATAAATTGAAAGGAAATCTACTTACAAACTAACAAGTATTTTTTTTTATATCTACAGCGTACATGAACTCAAAGGCAGAACAAGGGCGAGTGATAGAACTCAATGCTGCGCTTTGCCTCAACGCCAGAGCGAAGAAATGAAAATATTAAATATTTTATTTCCTCGAGTTAGAATCGAACCCACAACCTGGTGCGTTTACAGTCACACGTTTGTGTCCCTACGCTGCGACTACAGATTATAAATTGGTTAATTTTTAAATTTCATTAACTAATTGATGACAAAACACAAAAAAAAAACAAATTGTAACAAATTTTATAACATAATTTTATTACTCTTAGGTTCTATCAATGTCTTGAATGATATTAACTTTGCTCTTATAATATTTCACTAAGTACTCTTCGAGGATCGTTTAATTCTGTAACACGTGGTTATTTCCTTCGAGATCATTATTACACGGTAATCATTTTTAATATCAGCCAGTAAAGTCACGTTTAGCACACGGGAGGGTTTCCGATAATTGAATTTTTAATATTAAAGAAAATAGGGCAAGAAGCTTGTAATTTTTTTATATATTATAATAATGTAATTAAAATGTTTTCTGTTCTTTTACACGCTCGATTTTTCATATTTTCTTGGATAATATATTAGAAATCACGTTGTCTATTGCCACACACTTAGCATGGCTATAACTCCTTGCCATATACCCCTAAATCCTATAAGCTATAAACACCTATGAACATATTAGGAGCAAATAATCTGGGGGCACGGCAGTGCCCCCGCCAAGTCGAGCAAAAAAAAGCGGCACGGCCGTACCATCCTTTTCTCGAAGCAATTCAGGCCATTTTCGACCCCCTATAACTTCGTTGTGGATAAAACAAGAAACCTGAATTTTCAGTAACTAATCAGGCATAATATAAACACGGTATATTTAAAATTTCAGTCAATTTGAACCAGTAGTTTAAGAATGACAACTTGTTAAAGTTTCTAAATTTTGTCACTCACTGACTGACTCACCGATCATCAAAAGTCCAAGGCACTTCTAGCAGACATAGAAGCTTCAAATTTAGAATACAAATAGAGTTTAGTGTCTTAATCATGGGAAAACTTAAATATTTTGTAATTTCTGTCCAGTTTTCCAAATACACCAACTGCATGAATAACTTTGTAATCCCATATAAATGTATAGGATTACAAAGTTACATTTGCAGTTAATGAATCATTATTACTGTATAATAGAAAATAATAAGTGTAGATAGGTACCAAAAAGTAGGACTCTACAAAAAGAAGTGAGATGCCATCAAAAACATCCTGTAAAAAAACCCAAGTCTCGCAGCTCAGTCTTTCTACCGTAAAAAGTTGTGAGATCCATGTAATACCAAGTCGGTTAATCTATTTAGTCTCTACTTAAAGAACCTTCTGTCTTAAGTTATTACATAAGTTATTATCATGTCAATATTAAAAATATTTTACGTTTTAAACAAATAGATCGACTTGGACATCGCATGATTTGATTATTAGTATGTATCACACTACACAGCACGACGGGCCAGTAACTGAATTCCTCACCAGAGTCCTTCCGAATATGATGTCTATTATGTCTTTCGGTAGGTTGTGGTTTCATGCGATGTCCAAGTCGATCTATTTGTTTAAAACGTAAAATATTTTTAATATTGACATGATAATAACTTATGTAATAACTTAAGACAGAAGGTTCTTTAAGTAGAGACTAAATAGATTAACCGACTTGGTATTACATGGATCTCACAACTTTTTACGGTAGAAAGACTGAGCTGCGAGACTTGGGTTTTTTTACAGGATGTTTTTGATGGCATATTTTTTACATTTTATTATGTTAGTTAGTTAGGAGGCTAGCGGTGGCACAGGGGCACAAACTGTGACTGTTAACACGATTGGTTGTGGGTTCAATCCTCATTCGAGGAAATTAAAATTGATAACTAAACTAAATAAAATTGATATTTTTATTTCTTCGCTCTGGTGTCGAGGCAAAGCGCGGCGTAGAGTTCCGCCACTCAACACACTATGTCTCCAAAATTCAGCAGTAAGTGGGAAACGGAGTGTCTTAATGCTAGGTTCCCTCTGCCTAACCTGCTGTGTTCGGGATACTTATATATAAGACGATTTATTATATTAGATGCGTAGGCACTTGTAATTTATTGCTAAATAGTTGCTATTCTTTGTTGGATGCAATGCCTAGCATATTCATCAAATTCGTTAGTGCATTTAGCATTTTCATATTCAAGAAACTGTTTAAGTGCGAGTTGCACTTACTCACTGAGGGTTCCGTACTAATTACCAATAGGTTAACGGGTAGTACAAATGAAAAAAAACGCAAAAGTTAAGTGAAATGAGCTTGAATGAACTACATTATAAGCTTGTCCTTGTTATTTTGTCTTATATTGTTGTATCTTATGTGTTTTCCATTTTTTGGATTTTTTACTTATTTTGTACTGGTAATAAGGCATAGTTCTATAAGCTTGAAGTATATTACTTACTGGTAAGTGTAATAAGGCCTGTACGTAAAAAAATGTACAGTGGAATTTAGAGCTTCAATTTTATCCCGAGTGAATACAGAACTGGGCACCCATAGAAATTTCCCATTCTCTTGTCTAGAACGACATTTAACATTTAACTCTGCTCTCATTTCACATTTATGTTTTAATGGAATATATATGTTAATAAATAACAAAGTTTTACAATTCATAAAATTTGTTGTTACACTTTTGCAATATTAACTTTTCTGATTCCGGTCCATTTTATATAAAAAAACAGAAGAGTGATGATTATTATTGTGTCAAAAAACAAATAGTCTTTTTTGGTTGCCGGCCCGGTATTTATTGAACGGTGTTTTAGTATAACATACATCTTAGATAAAAAATCGTTTAATGCAGGATAACATACATTTATAATAAATATTGGTAAATAAAATATAAAATTATTTTTATTAACTATTTGTTATAAAATAAAAAAAATAATAATTTAAACATTTATTACAATCACCATTACATCTTAATATACATTTACATATTCTAATTTACATTAGTTATATTTTGAACATACGTATTTACTATATACAAATGTATACTAAAACTGGTAATATGTTTATAAAACATAATGTTCTATTAAGACTAAAAAAAGAATTACCTATAAACATATTATATCTGAAAGATCATAAATCTATTTCATATTTAAAAACTAAAAAAAACCACCACCAATTCTTTAACCAAGTTTTGTAGAATTTCAATGAGTTCTGGCTTTTATTTTTTGTATTTTTTGTATGTTTCGCTTATAAAATTATCTAACGGTGTAATTCTTTAGTATCACTCTTGATAATAGTTAAAACTATTTAGTTTGCTTTTCAATTTTTTTTATTTACTAGTTTAAACTAGTCAATGGTACTACTTAGAAAACAAAATGATATAACTTTTTATCTATTATGTGATAAATGTTTTTTGAAAATTTAAGACATCTTGATACTCATATTACAGGATTGTGCAAAAATATTTTTATAAGTATCTTTTTAACTTTAACTTTTTTATTACATGTAATCTATGCATATAATCAAGTCTTGAACCTAAGACTTGATTACATGTAGAGATACACCGGTGAAACTAGAGAAAAAAAAATGTAAAAAGGCTTTTTTTAGCAATTTTTTTCTAGCAAGACAACGTTATACAGGGTGGAAGTGTAAGCACCACATTAAATGAAACCACAGTTTTAACTACTCTATAAAAGCCTAATATAAATCAGAAAAAAATAAATTCCAAAAAATGAAAAAGTTAGTTCGTGTGACGCGATTACGTATAGATCCCAATAACATAAACACTTACACTTACTTACTTACACTTACTACTACAAAAATACTACTAAAGGTTAAACAACTTTATTGCTAATACCTACGACTCGATTTCGGAATGAGGCGTGTGCGGCAGTGTTCCTTTGATATATTATGTGTTTATGTGTGCGTGCGTCGTCCTTACAAATGGCGTTTTATTTTAAAACGACAATTTTATCATTTATTTTGTTTGAGGCTTATGGAGTAGTTAAAACTATAATTGCATTGCACAAAAGTGTTAACACTTCCACCCTGTATATATAAGAGTACAATAGGATTAAACTCTATTTCTAAACTTTTCACTAGTAGTATGCATTATTTTATTTATATCATACTATCAGATATTTTGAAGTGAAGAAAAAATGTATAATAAGTAATATGTTATATTCCTTAACATTTTCTACTGGTTATTTTTCGGCAAGTACCGTGATAAGATGATAGTTTTGTCTCGTTCTGATTGAACCTTCTTCATTATAGTATACGTAGTCTGTGAGTTTCAAATCTTTGATAGCTTTCAAATAGTCTTCTTGGAAATCTTCCATTAGTTCCTGCGGTATTTGAAACGAATCGACTGCTGCTATAAAATCTGATTACCAAAAAAATTATTATTGTACAAATACATATCTTTTAAATATACATAATTTAAAAAAAATACGTTTTTAATAAAGCTTTAATATAATGTCAATCGATGTTTGCGTCGCGGTGTACTTGCTAAGTAACAATTTTAAATTATGTATGTATGGGAATGTATAGTAGATCTTTTTTAGAAACACGCATTATTTTTGAGAAACTCCCTTCCCAACTTTTTGCCCAATTTTTGAGACATATTGCGTGTTAAGAAGCGGTACTCAATGCTGCGCTTATCTTGTTACCAGAGTAAGGAAATGAAAATTAATTCCATTGAACCCACAATAGTCGTGTTTATAGTCAGACGTTGTGCCACTGCGCCATGGTGGCCACATAAATCTTTATATGATATTAAAGGTACACAAATCAAAAAAAGTTATTTTGTAGGTCACGATTGATAGAGAAGAATATATTAAGTAAAAAGATAATAACATAGGTTTATGAATGTCAGCAATATTATCGAATGTTGTCTATAGAATTTATTCCTTGATAATAATTATGGTTGAAATTTATTGATTTCGTTGATGATTTTTATAATTATAATTTCAAATTTTATAAAATTTACAATGTGAAATTTGTAAAATTTGAAGTGAAAATAAACGAACATAATAATCAAAAATTAACTTGTTTTAAGTCAGGAACGTCGTAAAAATCAAATTTCAAATGTAAAAATGTTTCTATTCACCAGATTATATCCTCCATTTTTATAATTCATAAGTTCATAAGACAGTACTGTTGTGATTCCGTTATTACTTTTATTGATTTTATTAAGTTTCTTGTTTTGTGAAGTGTTAAGTCGTTTTCTGATTATTTTATTTTTGTTATATTTAAGAACTTAACGTTTCAAAAATAGTGAAAAATGGGAATACAAAGACTTTTTGCCAATCTCACAAAAAGTGTTCACAAACATTTATATTCGAGATATTCATTCACTTACTTTTGATAGCATCCACGCCGATGAATGTAAAGGAATTTTCAGTACAACGCACATCAATATTGATAAATCCAATAGATGTCATCATTTTCTTAATTACTTTTTCAGGGTCCTTTAAAATAAAAAAGCAATGTAAAAATTAGGAAATTATATTTGTGAAATTATGTATAATTTTTTAATCACCTGACAATCATGGTATGGTGACACGGCACGTTCAACGTCTCTCAGCCAATTATTCCATTTTTTTTGGCCAGCTAAAGCTCTATAAATAGTATATACGGGTACATGTCCTACGAATATTAGTAGACAAGTACCACCACTCGTCAATAGATTGTATATATTTGTGAATGCTTTCCTGAAACATAAAACACCGTAAATTCGTCTACATCATACAGAGTAGAGTATATCATATAGAATAGAGAGGTAATACACATTCGGTAATCTTAAGTTTAACGAATGTGTATTACTTCTCTATTCTCCATACAGAAATGTTCGATAATTTAATTTCGAAATTTTAATCATCATTATAGCTTTCTTTTACGTCCACTGCTGGACAAAAGATCTCCACGACGATCGGTTCTCCACTGCCTGCATCCAGCGGCTTCCGATAACCTTGACTTTATCGTTAGTACACCTTTTAGGGGACTTATCTACGATACATTGTACTCTATTTATTCAAAACAAATTGTGAAACTTATGTTTAATTCTTAGTTAACAATATTTTATATTTTTTATCAGGTGCTTAAATTATAAAGGGTATGAATAATGAAAAAAAATCTTCTGCCTCTTGCCACATCATGTTTGCCTAGAGAAAACAATCAATGAACGGCATTTACCTTCACGCTGTATGCCGCACATATACGTATGTTACTAGTATTATTCATCACTATATGTAATATATGAAGGATACAATACAATCTACTCGGGACAATATTCTTAACTCGGATGAAGCTCATTTTCATTTAAGTGGATATGTGAATAAGCAAAATTGTCGGTATTGGGTCTCAGAAAATCCCAAACTAATACATCAAAGACCATTGCTTTCACTTAAAGTGGCAGTTTGGGCAGCCATGTCGGCTGAAGGAATGATCGGACCCCATTTCTTCGAAAATGAGCGAGGCCAAACCGTAAAAGTAAATATGCTCAAGAACAACATTAGCGAGGAAATGTCGGCTATCCCACGAGCGATGTACTAGCAAGTTTTTACAAATTTGAGATTCAGATTCGAGGAGTGTGTACGTTTGGATGGTATACATCAGTGATGTTATTTTTAAAAAATAAAATTCCCATGTGTTTACTTTATTATAAATAAAGATTATCTTTCCTAAGCCTTGTAGTTTTTATTCTATGATTTTTAAATTTCGCATAACTTAATGGCCCATCCTGTACATAGATTCTACGGTTCGTCCGTTCGTTTGAAATAAATCTATATAAAAATGTCTAAAAACATCTTTTCTGCGTGTACTTTATAATAACTACATATTTACCAATTGTACATTTAGCAATAATATATGTAACTAATTTATAAACTGTACTGCACTGTAACAGCAATCATTTTATATGTAAAATGAGCTAGTCCTGACAAATAAACAGACAGATCTTTCGTGTACAGAATTGATATGAAATTATAATTTTATTATATAAATAGAGATGAAGTTATTTCCCATGTATTTCTTTCTAGTTTTTAGGGTTCCGTTGCCAAATAGCAAAAAACGGAATCCTTATAACTGCGTCATGTCTGTCTGTCTATCCGTAGTCCGGTGACTACGGTATGATTTCAAAAATAAAATTATAAGATTTAGTACTCCTTACATGTTACACAAAAAATTGAGAGAGCATGCCTTGTGGGTGGGTCATTATATAAGTATATTTTTCGTTGCTGCTATGGACGCTTTATAGGCCAGTGTTTATTATTTTTGAATTAAAGTATGTTATTGTGTTCAAAATATAAATCTTATTTAAGTACTCACTCCTGCTGTGTTGCCCAATTTAGGGCGTAATTAGAAAAAACGAAATCAAACTTTCCTCGCAACTCGTCAGGTAAGTCATCCTCTATGTCGAGGATGGTAAAGTTGATAAGGTTGGTCGCGTGGTGCTTGTTTGCGAATTGTACCATTCTTTCACTTTTGTCACTTCCCACTACTCTAGTACAATTACTGGGTAAAAATTTTGTTAGTATATTTGTTGTAGTACATCCATCTCCGCTACCAATATCTAAAACTGTGTTCCCATCGTTTTTCCATTTAATTTTCGGCGCATATTCTTGTAAACACTGCAAGGCGTCTCTTTTTTGTAAAATATTACTTTTGTGATATAATTCTGCATTTTCCATGTTACGATATTTTTTAGATTTACATATATATATAAATAAAGAAAAAAAGGCACGTTTTCGCTAGGTCCTTGCGTTCGACGCGGTTTCGGCGGACAATCTCGTCCGGAGCGTATATCGTATGTATTTATACGTGTCGGTGCACGGCATCGTTGAGCGTTGACTCCGGCAAAGGTGATCGAGGAAAGCAAGATTGAGGTCCAGGCAAGACTTTGATCTTGACACCTACAATTTAGTATAATCATTGATTACGCTAGGAAATATTTTAAGCCTTATTAGTAATTTGTTTATCCTCACGTGTCTTTCCACTTTATGTTAGTAATAATAATCATAATAAACCCGCAGGGCAGCTTGTGGCGAGCTGTAGGGGAGCGACCCCACGGACCTGAGTCCTCCGGAGGGGAATTGTAATCTATCTTCTATTTTCCATAGTTCCTACGCATTAACCGGCGATAATCTCTGGGCAATTACCCGTGGTTACCCAGAGATGGATCCCGGCTATTGCGTCACAGTAAAACATTTTTATATTCTCTAAGGGGCCTCTACGTGTTGGACCTGTGTCCCCACGCAAGTCTTCCAAATGACCGGGTTCTTTTGAACCCGTGAATTATGAAAGAGAAACATAATAATAATAAATATACTTTATAGCATTCCAAAAAAAATACAACAATGTAAAAGCTTAAAAATATTTTTTAAAAAAAGTACAATAAGGCGGCCTTATCGCTTAAAGCGATCTCTTCCAGGCAACCTTTGGATGTTGGAGTTGTGTAAAAAGTGTAAGGCCGTCCGTTAACCTTGTTACCGGCAGCGCCTTTCCATATCCATCTCCAGTTTTCCATCTCTACTGTATATACTTCTCAAATATACTATCTCATTCACTGGTTCTAATATCTTGCCATTTACACTGATCTTGCGTTCCGTTCTTTCTTCATCTCTTTCAAAAACCAGACTGTTGGGGGCAGTGCCCTGTGCATATTTGGGAGGGAGTACTGCCTATCCTAAGTTGAATAAATAAAAGAGTAGACTGTATATTTATATATTGATTTCACATAATAAAGCACCCTGACAATAAGTAAGTAAGTAAACGGTAATTAACCACTTTAACTTGAAGTTAGAATGGTAGTAGGAATGGAAGTGAAGATGAGTGCCGCAGTAGTTCGAGTGCATCCCACGCCGCCGTTTCCTCGCCGCGCTCCACTCTAAAGGTGCGCGGACCAATGCCCACACGCAACGTCAGGCGCAGTGTCTTCAACATGCTCCCCACGTTGAAGAGATGTCTTCAAATTTTGATGTCAGCAAAGGACATATTGAATTAAAGGCCCACCTGAACTGACTGCATTCATTTAGTTGAAAGGAGAATAAAGTTATTCGTAAATATATACCAATATACAGTGCAGGGCTGTGACACAAAATGATATGGTCCAATTTCAGTGGAACAGGCTTAAGCGGTAATGGTAAGGTTCAAAAATGACGTAAAAAGGAACGAGAAGAAGAGGAGGAGAGAACAACGGGATGTTAGAAATGCTATTATTAAATTTTATAAAGTTGTAATTTTTATAGTTTTATTTTGTAATTATTACTTCTACTGAATAAAGCAAGGAGCACCACAGCACGAGCAACAAGATTTGTTTGATTTAAGCTTTAATTAACTAAATTTTAAAATCAAATATTCAATGAATATAAACACCAAACAATGAAATAAATAAATAAAGTGGTGCTGACACTTCCATCCTGTATAATGTGATGATTACATTATATTAAAATCTTGGAAAACGAATGAGATGAAAATGGTATAAAATAAGAAAATATTTAAGATGAAAATAGGATAAGGACCTATCTCACGTAGCTATCCTTGATACGGGATGATCATATCTTCTTGGAGGTACTCGTATGTCTTAAGACCGGTACACATATTGACTTCCTGCTCTTGAGGCTTTGCTGTCCTTGCCTGGGAATGTCAGCAACATAATGTGCAATGTTCGTGGAACTATGTGCTTGGAGGTCATTTCATCTTAATCTTATCTTACTTGTCTACACCAGAGGGCAAAGCGCATGAATCCCTCAAGTGACTCTCCATATAGAAAGCTTTCACATCGAGAGAAAAGGAGTTGGTACTCCCTCGACGACCCTTCGGAAAGCGAAAAGCTTTCACATCGAGGGAAAAGGAGTGTGTACTCCCTCGATCACTTTTTATGAAAAGCTTTAAAAATAACAAATCAAGGTACTAGCGCTCTAAGAGTCTAAGCCAAGTACTAAAAGAGTGAATGCACCTTCACAATTTCTTTGCTTTTAAGTCTTTTTCACCTACAACTACATCCTTTTTTATCAAGTTTGCTTACAATAAAATTATTATAAATATACGGCTAATAATATAATATTATTGATTCCGTCGTCTAAGAAAGAATATTGGATTGAGTATGCGTACACTTCAATTTGAACCCACGAACATACACACATTACATTAAACGGGCTCGAATTATGTTATTATCATATCAAAATTAAAAAAAAAAAAATGCTTAGACGTAGTACCTAGCTTCTTAACTTTCTAAACACTTTTAATGGTCTATGGAAATATATGGCTGTATTAAATTTATAAGTAATTAAAATATTCAAATGTTAGCCAACTATTATAAATATTATAATATTAATCAGTATACTCAGTAAAAAAAATCTTCTCATTAATTCAACAGTCATTCTTAGTAAGACTATGTTGAAGAAAAAATGCAATGAAAAGCAATTATTAAGCATTGGCAGGAAATAACAATTGTTAAGGAAATCAATAAAACATAAATAATGGAGATAATCGAACTTATTTATATAAACGATCTAGCTCTATACCTAATAAGTAGTCGTTTTTCCTAAAACGGGAAATGAAAACTACACAAATGTACCTACAGCAGTTTACATTTTTTCTTTATTTCATCTATAATCATGAATGTTATGTTTTGCAGTATACTTTGTAACAGTATGTACTTTGGATTTAAGTTAAAAATAATTAAATAAATAAAATAAAATATAACACATAAATAACATGGTTAATTATGAATAATACAATCTATATATTTTTAATACCATATTAATCGAGACGAGTTCATGTATTGTCGTCCCGAGTGTCGCAACCGTCGTAGCAGTAACCGTATATGGGTGCAGAACTCGGAAGGCAGCGGTCGAGTCGAACTCTTAAGTACTACGGTACAAATAAATATGATGCATATAAAGACTCGTACCAAATGTATAATAAATATAATATGATAATTCGAAGCGTATGATGGCACGATCTTTTAGGATCGAATTTCTTATAAAGGCAATATATGTGTAGGGGCAACATATATTGTGGATCAAAGTGATCTTTGACCAATATTATATTGAATGTTGCTTGACGTCACGAAGGCTGACGTGATGGGCTTATGCGAACTGTTGTAGCGACATTAACTATGTCGTAACTGATGCCGTCTCGCAGTACGCTTGCGGTACGTAAGCTATACTTGTATGGCGTTGGTCATTGACATATTTTATACCACTTCTACGACTTGGTATACGATTAGTAGGTGTGTGGTGCTATTTTATGTCCTGGAACTCTGGTGTACGTTGTAGTGTCCGTCTACGGTTCAAGACACGACTGTGGGTTGTGTGCCGTGCGTTTATTTAACACATCGGCCGCCTTGCGGTAGTGCGTTCCAACGACTTATATTGATCTCACAAATCAATCAACATCACGAATCACCATTCGTATATAATCTTAATATAAACAAGCGTAACGAATACCTTTAGAAATATCACGCACAAACGTCCCGGAGAGTTCGATAAGACTCTTGAATCCGCAGTCTGGTAGGAATTCACGGTGTAGGGGCGGGACGGTGCCCTTACTCTATCTTCCTTTTATTATAACTAGCTCGCAGTTATAGTGGAGAGGAAGATAGGACGGCGCTCTTGGCTTTCTTTCGGACGAGCTTCGAGTTATGACAATGTCATATTGTCGAGTTTCCATTTATCTAAATAATCTTCTGATGGCAAACATCTTATTAAAGCGATACCTTCTAATGGCATAATATAAAATGTTTAACACTGTTATCAGTCGGTGTTACAGTCACACTTCGTGCCGCTGCGGTACGACGGGCCTCCAATATTTAATTAAATTGAAATTTAAACTTTAATTTAATTAAAAATTGATCATCGCGAAGCGCGGCGTTGAGTTGCGCCACGCAATACGCAATGGCTTCAAAACTCGGCGGAAAGTGGGGAACGGAGTGTCTTATTACTACCCTGCTCTGCCTACCCTGTTGTGTGCGGGATACAGCGTGAAGCTGATTTAAAATTAACAGATTTTACATAATTAAATTAGTACGGGTTTATTTATAAAAGTAAATCGCGCGACAAGCTTTTATGATCGTATAAATTGTGTATAATAAGGTTATAAATAGATAGTTAAAATTTAAAAGAAAAAAAAAAAATCTCCTTTTTAGACGGTTTACCGAAGTCTATACGGACGGATTGTATATTAGTTTAGCTTTATTTTTTTTCAAGCAAGTTTTAATTGTCATTGAGTAGGTGTATCGCTATTGTGCTGATCACGCCTTTCGTTGAGTCTTTGACGTTTTGCGGCATCGTCTTCTAATTCTAATTTCTTTTGCTTCAGCTTTTTTTTCTTTTGTGTTGATATTTCTGTTTTTACTATTTTGGTTCCACGAGTACCGAAGAAATATTCGTCGACACTAGAGCTCTGTTTAGAAGGGTAAGTGCTAATATACAACAGGATTCGCCCACTCCCCGCTGCCACTCTGTCCTCGGCACGGCCTCAGCTTAGCTTGAGTGTTTGGAAGAATGCTCCACATATATCAGCTTGAAGCTTTTTAGGGAAGAACCTAACGTTTTACCTCAACGCAGAGTGATGAGAAAAAATGCCGGGTCACGAATTTAAATTCAAATTGCCGCAAAAGCATTATTATTATTACTAAAAATATTTTACTGCTATAAAGATTAACTATTAAATATACCATGTAAATATTTTTTTTTGATGCGGATCCTTCTCATTAAAAAGTTATAAAGATTTTTTTAATTTAATCGGGAGTTGGGTCAACCCAGAGCATTCAGATTCAGATTTTTGGTTTTAACTTTTTTTTATTAATTGAGGCCAGTCGTGGCGCAGGCGCGCGCAAGTGTAACTGTAAATCGACTGGTTGTGGATTCGATCCCTACTCGAGGAGATGAAATACTTACTTAAATGTATATTTCCATTTCTTCGCTCTGCTGTCGAGGCAAAGCGCGGCGTTGAGTTCTGCCACTCAACACGCAATGCCTCCAGAATTCGGCAGAAAGTGGAGAACGGAGTGTCTTAACACTAGGTTCCCTCTGCCTACCCTACTGTGTGCGGGATACAGCGTGAAGCTGACTTATTTTTATTTTATTAATAAAATTAGGCTTGTACTACGTAGGTTTGATACCAAACTGATTATAAAAAATATGTAAAATGCGTATTTTGTTTTTAATATGTACTTATCCCCGACACGAAAAAAATGCCTTTGGAGATAGATCCAGACACAACAGTGATACAGCCCGAATTTCCTAATTTTCTTCAGGATTTTTTTCTAAAAACATTTAACTTTACAAGAATCTAAGCCAAATAATACTTGTGCATATATAATAAAGCTGCATCTTTACTGATAAACATAGGCTAAATGACAGGTTTAAAAAAAATTGGGATCCCTAATAAAAATGCAATAATGTAACCTAATTGAGGCCAGCTGTGGCAAAGTGTAACTGTAAAATCGACTGGTTGTGGGTTCGAACCCCGAGGGAGTAAAATATTTACTTACATTTATATTTTTATTTCTTCGCTCTGGTGTCGAGGCAAAGCTCGGCGTTGAGTTCCGTCACTCAACACGCAATGCCTCCAGAACACGTCGAAAAGTGGGGAACGGAGTGTCTTAACACTAGGTTTCCTCTGCCTATCCTGCGGTGTGTGGGATACAGCATGAAGCTGAAAAAAAAATGTAACCCAAGGTGTGAAAGAATATGTCAACGCATGCACTGCTGTAACTATCGATGATAGAACAAAATCATGTTCTGCAGTATTATATGCAATGCATCAATGTCTATAAAAAAACCATATGACAAACTACTGTAGTTATGCCAATTTAACTACATTTTTACATTTTAAAAGTTGATAACATAAAAGTGTCGACAATAATCAAACCATATTATTCATACCTCTGTATTAATCCTTATTCCATTAAATTTTAAATTTAATAAAAGATAATTTTAATATCTGTAGATAATACTTTTTAAATAATTAAAATCGGACATTCCATTTAAAAGATATAACGAATTTAAAAATATCAATCTAAAGAAAATTATGTAATAATAAAATAATACGGTGTGTAGCGGCGTGACTCTGCGGGGTGAAGGGAAGGTTCATCGATATCTATACTAAAATCATAAATATATTTTATTTTATTTGAGTGAATTGAATAGGCTCCCAATCTACTGGACTGATTTGTAAAATTCTTTTACTATTAGGCGATTGACGTCTAAAAAAAGTACCAAAAAAATCCTTATATCGCGTACGCTGTGGAAATTATTGATAATAGAGCAAAGTGATGTACTACAGTTTTATAAAGGACATTAATAGCTACAAAAAAGTTCTCGATACCATAATACGTTAGAGTTATGCCACCATAACTAATTTTTATAAGAAAATGTGTATACTAATTAGAACAGAGCCGCCATCGTAGTATAGAGTGATCTCTAATAAAAATATATTATATATTGAAACGCAAAAAGTAGATATTGAAACACTTGTTCACTTCCAATAGCTATATTTCTTACAATAATGTCAATTATAATCCACTCTACCGCTCGTTCCAATCAACACATTTTCCCGCCCAAATTTGACATTATAAGCGCACGTCATTTCTTTCCCGCCAAACCCCTCCCCGACCGCTCGGCGACAGCGTGCCAGACTGCCCGAGAGTTGCCGACAAGCCGGGTGGCGCGTAACAGTATTATTGTGAAGGAATAAATAGAATGTGTAATTCCTCTATAGATTATACTATTTTATATTGTATGAATTATCCCGTAGTATAACTATTTTTTTAATTACTATTAAACGTACAATATCGATACTAATGTGCTATTATTTAATATTTTTTCTCCTTGTTGTGTTTTTCAGTTGGAATACATAGACTATTTTTTAATTTAAGAAAATATCTTCTTAACTTTAAAAATGTTGCTTTTTATAAGAATTGAAAAACTGACTAAAATATGCCTTCTCAATTATATAAATATATAATAAGTTTTTATAATATAAAATCTATATACGATATTATATGTTATTTTAATTTTTATCTTTTTTTCAAATTCTTAAGCCATATATATATGCATCTTAATATCTAATCAAAGTAGTTTTAGACAAATTAAAAATACTTTATAACATTAAAACTCATTTCCCTAAAATACGAACTAATGTCAGAGAACTCTACCAGATAAGATGTTATTCGACGAACGAATATTCGATGAACGAATCCCGCTACGTTAAAATTTTATACGTTTTCTAAAATACGTATTTTTCTTTCCTAAGTGCGGAATACCACTTTAAAAAATGTTTAAAAATATACAAGTACTTTTCTTGAAATCCACATGATGACAGGCTTTCTCAGGACATAAATACAGTCATTTTCTGCTACAATTTGTGAAGTATTTCTTATCTTAAAATATATTCGACGGCAATATCTTAAAATATATTTGTTTCAGATGGTTTACGTAAGTACTAGTGAAGTTAGTCTACAAAACAAATAAAATATTTACTAACGCCTGCCATTCAAATAAAGCAACATATATATAATGCATTGTTCTTATTTAAATGTCAAGCGTTAAACTTTAAAGCCAATTGTCATCAACTTTGATTGCTATTCTTACATTACAGGCACTATAAGTAAATGTTCCTAATTGTTAGCGTACTCGTGTAAAAGAGGGTAGATTTAGGTGGAAAATAACTATAAAAGCAGTGGAATTGTGACAGTCGGGGGCACTCGCTTGTAAGTGACGGCCCCTGTTGGAAGGAAACTAGTGTGAAGTATTGTTAGTAGGTGATACATATCACTTATTGCAATTACATAGTATCTCTTTCGAAATAGTTTAGAATCATATAGATGATGTGTGTTTTTAACGTGTTTCTTTAAAAACGTTACCCGCTTCCGATTTCTAACATCAGAAGTGGGATACGCATGAAGTTTTCATATCTTTATGTGTATCTTCGCCCCATTGGTATTTTGGATTGAAAGTTTGGTATTCTAAAAATTAAAGCTATTTCTTATTATAAAATCTTTGCTGTTTGAAATTATTATCGAAAAATAGAAGGACTACTTTACTAATAATTTTATTGTTTTAGTAATTTTATTGTGGTGTCATAAAGACTCGAAAAATGGATCGAATCAAGGATGAATAATAAGCAAGTGTCAGGTTAGACCGAGCGAAAATACAGGTCTGTGCATGATGCTTTGAGAGTAAGTTAGCCACACTTTACAATTTTTATAATGTTGACATGTGGGCTCAAAGTTGATCTTGGTACTCTTAAGTGAGAAAAATACTCTTTAAGAGGGAGACGACTTTAACAACTTGGTACGCTTAAGTGAGTAAAATGCTCTTTAAGGGCCAGTTGTGTTGAGCTATGAGTCTGGTTTCCTAAGTGTGGCATAGTCCCTTTAGGGTTTCCTAAGGTTTCCTAAGTGTGGCATAGTCCCTTTAGGGTTTCCAAAGTGTGGCATAGTCCCTTTAGGGTTTCCTAAGTGTGGTATAGTCCCTTTAGGGTTTCCTAAGTGCGGCATATTCCTTTTAATTTGGGTCATGTTGTCGAGCTATTCCAGTGTAAATTAGAGGTTATGCCGCTTCCGGCTGCAGGTTTGAGCGGCGCGAGGACGCTTGCCCGTCAGGAGGGCCGTGTTAGCGTACTCGTGTAAAAGAGGGTAGATTTAGGTGGAAAATAACTATAAAAGCAGTGGAATTGTGACAGTCGGGGGCACTCGCTTGTAAGTGACGGCCCCTGTTGGAAGGAAACTAGTGTGAAGTATTGTTAGTAGGTGATACATATCACTTATTGCAATTACATAGTATCTCTTTCGAAATAGTTTAGAATCATATAGATGATGTGTGTTTTTAACGTGTTTCTTTAAAAACGTTACAAGCTTCCGATTTTTAACATAATAGAATCTATTTATTGAAAAAATATAAGAAAATGGTAAAAAAATTACTAGTTTCGGAGTTTTTTCTTTATACTACACCCAATTACTTAACTGGATACCAAATTTCACCGTTCTAGGTCGTCTAGAATTGGGTTAGAATTAAGGTCTATAGGTCAGTTAACCCCTGATAAAATTTACGATTTTTGGACGTCATTATCTAAATAACCGCTTGAGCTGTGCTTATGAAATTTGATACACGTATACAAGTAACGTGTATATTTGAGCCAAATTTGCCAGGTTTAGGTGGAATAGTTTTTGAGTTATGAAGAGGTAAAAAGTGGCTTCAAATGGTTTGTGTAAAATTACACACGGTGCTGCTCGCCAGTTCTGTTTTACTGAACTTGGCTACGCGCTACCGCGCGTAACAATGACATGCTAATTATAATTAACCTATCATGTCATGGTTCTATTAAAAGAGATGATTTAATAAATATTTAAATCTTGAATCTAAAAGATGAAAATATTGATAATATATCAATATAGTACAACAGATTCTTAATAATATATTATTTATTTCTTATTTGTTACATAGTACGATGTGACAGGTAGAACAATAATTTTACATAAAAACGAGCTACCGTCAGATAGGCGGCCAATCGCAATAAAGTGATGAGGATAAGGAGACCGGATGGACGACGATATGAATTGAATTTTTCCCATTCGCTATTGTTTCTTCTAACATTGAGGACACGTTGACATTTTTTTTTAAATTTGGATAATTTCTTGGAACAAATTCAACTCCGATGGGGCAGTCCCAACCGCCTTCAAAGATTTTATTGATACCCGTCTAATGGTTTTTTTAGTAAAGGGATCAATGAACTACTTATGAGAAGGCAAAAGTACATAGGTAATAAAGATTAATACTTTGATTAAATAAATATATTATATTATAAAATATTCGACTTTTTGTCCCTCCCATACCGAACGCCAATTTCATATGTAAGGACCATACATCTTACGTAAAAAAACAATAACAAGACGAAATGTGTCTTGTTATTGCTTTTTAAGTTATGAATTTATTAAATTGGGAGTATATTTTATATATAGAATTATATGATGTTCGCCTGGGGGGCGCTGAAAAGATATTTTGCACCGGGCGCGAGTTACGCTTGCTACGCCACTGCCTCCTAGTATTCATAGTTTTGTTTATGAAGTTTGAATACGCATGTTTTTTGAGAGTGACGTCGTTGTTCTGTGAATATATATATGTAGCTATATAATTTTGTCAAATTCATAATAGTATTAATTATTATCGTTTTGTTTGTCTAGGTGTCATATTATTTTGTTTGATAATTTAAGACTTGTGCTAGATTATTATTTCAACTTACTTTGATGAATGCTTTACTGAACAATGAACTAATAAATATTTTCCTTATTTCAGTGAAATAGAAAACAATGATGGTGACCACTGCAAGAAATTTAGCTATCACTAAATGTTGTAGCTTATAAAGAATGTATGGAAAATAAGGCCGGCAAAATTACAAAACATGGAGGTCAAATTAAGAAATAAATAAATATGAATATAAAAAAAGACAAATAAAAAAAATAGGTTACATTCTTTTAATAATAAAAAATTTACAATACATATTGTTTTCCTTGTACACGCCTCCAAAAAAAGTAAAAATATAATTTACTAACAATCTTTTCACTTCTTAAGCAATTAATAAATATAAAATATATTAACAATTATACATTTATAAAGAATTATGAAATGCCCTTTCTGTGATATCTTCTACTGTAGTACTGTCCTTGTTATCTACTATCACATTTTGCAAAATCAGTAAAATAAATAATTTTATATACCTGCAAAAAAATATAAAATAATATTTTAAAAAAGTATAAGATAGTAATTTAGAAAATCAGCAACTGAAATGAATAAGCCCACAGCTCAAATTCAGAAATGAAATAGTGACAGAGATTACTTAAATAAAGAAAAAAAAGTTTGCATAATCTGCCTGCTTTGTAAACAAAAACTTTTAAGAAACTTTATATATATTAATAATACTCACACTATCATTGCTGTCACTCGGAGAAATATCACTCCACATATTTTTTTAAATTCTAAGCAAAATAAAGTATAAATGCAATATTGCAATACGAAAATATGATAAAGTAAACTTCAAAACGTCTCGGATCGCAATAAGCTGTCGTTTTTGTTATCGAACCTAATGTCAAAATGAACAGATCGTTTATTGGCATGCACAAGGTGTAATTTTCATACAAACTTCAATCTTATCTTAATCTTAATCTCCTGTTTGTCCTTCCAAAGACAGATTGACGTTAAAGATTGAAAATGAAGTACTTCGATTGGTTATTGGCAAGCAATACTCAAAAAATCGATTGCTGTATCAAACTATAAGAGCAATTTATGGATTTGGATTGATTATTAACATCGGGTGTTAGAGGATATATATAAAGATCTCCTTTGATCCCCAAATTCGACGAAAATCTGAATATTTTAAAACGATTTATAAGAATTTGCGATGCATTAGTTAATCTATTTATATCTGATCAGCTAGGTAAACAAGCTAAAAAAAAATATTTTATAATTATAAATAATATTTTAATATAGATAAATTATATTATTATATTTTATGTAAGTATATATTGTGTGTTTTGTGTAGTTTCATAATAGTGTATATTGTCTATTCTATATATGTACCTATATATAAGTATATATTTATTATATAATGTGGGTTGCCCACATGTCAATTAATGGAATTTAAAATAGTGTTTGGGACGCCGCCCGCATGATCAATTCGAACGGAATACCTGAAAGTTGGGTTGGTGTCCGTAGCTCATTTATTAATAATTTGGCAGACCACCATGTCTTTTTACAGCGATTTGGCTCTTGTAACACAAGGTTCGAATTCATCTCAACAATTCTATGAAAAATGTCAAAAATTATTTAGTAAGGTCATGACAGTACAAGTGACATCACTTTGCATTAAACTATTGAAAGCACTTTAAAATCTGAACGATCCCTATATAAAAAAATAACTTTAAAATC
This sequence comes from Heliconius himera, assembly GCA_021202915.1. Lineage (NCBI taxonomy): Eukaryota > Metazoa > Arthropoda > Insecta > Lepidoptera > Nymphalidae > Heliconius > Heliconius himera. The sequence goes on along the minus strand of JAJHJA010000146.1, from coordinate 164,767 downwards.
GAGAGACTTCGAGATCCAATAGGTTCTAGAATACGTTGCATGTAACCTAACACTATTGAAAAAGCATTAAAGTTCGTTCATGAAGAGATGAACAAGTTATATTTACAGCAACGAAATGAAAATATACCCGGCAGGGGAACGCAGTCTAATTCTCATCAGGTAAATGAGCTTCTCAAATTACACTATGTCCATATGCCACAGACAATGTCGATGTCATTTTCATGAACTTTTTATAATAGCTCTACTAGAACGCAACAGATATTTAGTGCCTTGACACCTAATTATGGACTCCACGTGACTTGTTCACTTACCGCATATTAATATAGCGAACCCACCTCTTAGGCTATTAATTGATACAGGAGTAAATCAATCATTTATAAGTACTGAAGCTGTGCAACGATTTTTTTCACATATTTTATGCAATTACGATCAGTTTAAAGCAGGGGTTCCCAACAGCAGGGACGGGTAGCAGGGACCGCTATGGATGTAGGAATAATAAAAATTAAGTGTGATAATCAAACAGAAATTTCGCTTCACTATTCCCAGTCATAAAATTAAAATCGTTCGCGGACCATTCTTAGTCTTACTACTTACTTTACAGTCACAGTATATGCCTTGGTGATTCAGCAATAAAAGAAGTGAGATGTAAATGTGTGCCAGTCTTGAAATTTATTTTTAACAATATAAAATATTTTATAACAACTTTTAATGTCATTTTTTCTTACAACTTAGGAGACCATATTTATGTGTAAGATCTGACTTGCTCAGTTTTAATACAATAGGCTAGTATGCCTACCAAGAATGAATATAAAGTTTGCTCTTTTATTTCTTTGAGGCCGGTCGTGGCGCAGCGGCACGAAGGTGTGACTGCAAAACCGACTGGTTGTGGGTTCGATCCCCACTCGAGGAGATGAAATATTTACTTAAATTTATATTTCCATTTCTTCGCTCTGGTGTCGAGGTTAAGCGCGGCGTTGAGTTCTGCCACTCAACACGCAATGCCTCCAGAATCCGGCAGAAAGTGGGGAACGGAGTGTCTTAACACTAGGTTCCCTCTGCCTACAGCGTGAAGCTCTTTTATTTTTATACGCTCTCGGAATACATTCCTATAAAAGCTTTCAAAATTTTTCAGGGGTTACACTACTTAGTAAAAGGGTAAATCCAACATAATCCGCTCAAACATTGGTCGTCACGCATGACATATAAATATATCACGACCCACAATAAGAGAAATACTAAAAGGAAAATATATAACAAATATTTCTCAGACACCAACACTATATGTAAATAGCATCGACTTTACTATGAATGATCGGATGCCTTTTTTATTACAATAGCTAAGAATTTACGGTTATTTCAAGGAAATGACCGCGATCAATACACGTCTTTCCGCACTTTGACATAGTTTTCATTGTGATTTATTTATATTCTTATTATAATATTGGCAAAGTCTAGTAAGAGGCAATTACTATGTCGAAAGTTTTCTTATTATATATTTTTTCTTTTCTGAAACTTCCTATAGATTACCTCTACCACTGTACCGTTTTAGTTGTTGAATAATTTATTTTAGTTTGAACTGTGTAAACACAATTCAGGAATAGCGATTTGTATTACGGATTTAAGGTAATATGTATTAAAGAAGAGTATATTTAAGTTTCTACGAGAAACATTATTGATGAATATAATTGAAATCAATTAGATTCAATAAGAATTTCGAAATGTTATTCGAATGGTTGTTCAGCAAACAATTACTAATTATCTGTATATAGACGGATCTATTAGCTTTTAAGTATCGTGTTGAAATAAATATAACTAAAATATATTTTTTAACTTGTAATGACTAAGATTGTTATTATAATATTTTTTAGCTTGCAGTGTATTTCGCTCATAGCATAGAAGGCACTGGGACCTGGGAACCTGGTGTTAAGAACTCCGTTCCATATTTTTCAAATTATGGAGGCAATGCGCGTTGAAAGGTAGAACTCAACGCCGCGTTTTGCTTCCTTACCATAGCGAGGAAATGAAAAACGATTTACTTTTATATTATTTTATGATATTTTAATTAGAGTTTAAATAATTTACAAAACAAGTTATCTACTAATATTTGACGATAAAGCTTAAATTAAAATTGTAGTAGGTTAGGTAGGTGTTATATGACGGACTATATCGCCACAATATATTTTATGAACATGCAAAAACCTCTATACAAAAATAACTCAACTAGGTATCGTATCTACATCCTTCCCATTCCACTTATGGTATTGCTGCACTAATTTATATGTAATATATTGTTGTAAAATATCATAATTATTAGAAACAAAATTACATAAGGTAAACATTCTGAACACTTCGACGGGCGACATTTAATCAGATTTTTTTTGCTGTTTGAATTGCACAGCTTGATTTATTGTATTGTGATTTAAATATTTACATAATTCAGTTTTATTACATCATATACCTATTCTAATAATAATTAATCAGCTTCACGCTGTATCCCGCACACAGCAGGGTAGGCAGAGGGAATCGAGCGTTAAGACACTCCGTTCTACATTTTCTGCCGAATTCTGGAGGCACTGTATTTCAGAGATATTTGAGAATTTGTGATTTTTTGCAAAAAACCGGATTCTTGAAGAAAACGGCAAACAACCCGACTGTTGAATCTGCGCTCGTGATTTTTTTTCTCAATATAGCTCAATAGTAGGCCTTTTGTATAATGGAATATATTGAAACTATCGGCTTATAAATCTTGGAAATAACATGGAAACAAAATTCGTTTTCACATAAGCTAAATTTTATCAAAAACTTTAGCGAAAAAAAATTACTGAGGATTTTTTTCAGAAGTAATTTTGAAAAGTACTCGTATTATTTATTAGTATAGAATAATCTTTGAAACTTTCATAGGCGGAGCTCAAATGACAGCATGTTAAAAAATGTATTCAAATCATGAAACAGTATAAAAATGGTATTTTTTTTACGAGAATTGACTATAGACTACAGTTTACAAAGGTGTTTGCATTATATGTCTTCTATAATCAGACAATGTTTATTGAGTATAAATATTTATATTAAAACATTGTCTGAGCTAGGGCTCAGGCCGTGAATTGGCTTATACAAATGCATAAGGAAATGCTCGTCATAGTCGCTCACCGACCTCGTGCAACACCAGTGAAGTTACAGGTGCGTTGTCGGCCTTTAAAGTTGAATAGTTGTCCTTCTCCTAAACAGGTTAAATACCAATGTTGATCACGCCCAAGTTGCCAAATTACACAAGTTAAACTTAATCAATCGATGTTACAGGCATGGCATGGCAATCGGTGTTGAAAAAGTCCATTTTTATTCTCAGCGAACTCTTTCATTACATGAAAGCACAAAAAACTTCAATAGTGCTAGGTAAAATATATTGGATTTAGAGTGATGTCACATTATTTTTCTAATTATTCTCGGCAAGCCCTTTCATTTGATACCCAAATTGCAGAAGTGCATAAATAATAACTATACCGCCATCTTAGATGTTTCGCCATATTAGATTTAGAAAAACATCACATTATTTTTCGAGTTACTCTCAACGTGTCCTTTCATTTGATATCCATATTGTAGAAGAAGACTGAAAATAACTATTCCGTTATCTTGAATGGTCCGCCATATTGGATTTAGAATGACGTAACATTATTTTTCGGGTTGCTCTCAATAAGTCCTTTCATTTGATACCCATATTGTACAAGTACATCAAAAATAACTATTCTGTTACTTTGGATGATCTGCCATATTGGATTTAGAATGACGTTACACAATTTTTTGAGTTGGTGTCAAATCAAAGGACTCGGCCCTTTCATTTGATACCCATATTATCGAAGTGTATTAAATTACTAAACTATTCCGCCATTTTAGATGGTCCGCCATATTGGATTTAGAATGAAGTCATACCTTATCGTGCATTGTCATCCAAATTACACGTATATACAAAATTTCAGCTCGGTTGAAGTCAAAAATAATTTTATTCAAAATAAGAAGTTGCATGCTTAATTTTTTGAACGTCATATAATTTACCACCAGTTCACTAAAATTAGGCCACAGACCTGAGAAGAACCGGCGCAAGAAACTCAGCGGGACTTATTTTTTTTATAAAATCAATTATACAAAATCACATTTCAGCGTTTCTGACAATGATACTTTGAAATATACTGGAGCGAGCATTTCATTCCCAAGGCGTGTTATCATTTATATAATCATTAATTTGGTAATAACCTTTAACACACAAACGTCTTTTCACAACTCTTTTAAATTGTGATATAGAACATTCTCGGACGTTTTCTGGGATCCTATTGTAAAAGCGTACACATTGAAGATATCTACATCAAAATTGAGCTCAAAGATTTCACCCGAACTAACATACATACATTGTTAAAAAAAACGGTCGTTTCATTCATCAACTTTACTAAACTTCAGTAGCTAATTTCAATAAATTAATAAAATATTAATTCTTAGTAAAAAAAAATTTTTTTTTTAACTTTAAATTATTTAAACGCACTTATATTGTTTGTCAAAAACCCACAATCCTGTGTCAAGATGGTATGAATAGAGTTATGAGGAGACGTTGAAAAGGGACGAGAATTATATAAGTAGGTCAATCGATATGCCACATCCCTCAGAGATGGTGATTAAAATAGCAATAAGTATTGACAAATGGTGTCGCATCTGCTTCACGTACAGAAGCCATTCTTTTATACTTACAGAAGGATCCATTCCACATCTATCGTATATCACGTTTACCTTCTTACTCTCTGTTTAGTGTTTTAGAGACAGTCGTGGTGTCGCTAGACCTAGACATATTTAAATCTTTTTTTTCAGCTTAGAGAAGAAATAAAAATATAAATGAATAAATAAATAATAATTCATTTCCCTGAGCGGGTATCGAACCCACAACCATAGCGTTATAGACACACACTTGTCACCAGCGGCTGTTCTCATATTTGCTTTCTTTCTCCATATTCTTATATCACTTTTTATTATAAATTATTATAAATTTGAGGCCAGTCGTGGCGCAGGGGCACGAAGTGTGACTGTAAAATCGACTGGTTGTGGGTTCCACCCCCACTTGAGGAGATGAAATATTTATTTAAATTTGTATTTCCATTTCTTCGCTCTGGTGTCGAGGTTAAACGCGGCGTTAAGTTCTGCCACTCAACACGCAATGCCTCCAGAATTCGGCAGAAAGTGGGGAACGGAGTGTCTTAACACTAGGTTCCCTCTGCCTACCCTGCTTGTAACTGACATCCCACCCTACACTCAATAAAATATTTAAATAATAATTTTAAATATTTTAGTATGGCTCGTGATACGTCTAATATAGTTAGAACTCTTTCGTAGTGATCGTAAGTAATCCGAGATCTTTTAGAGATTCAGAGGTAACAATATAAATATTAAATGTACAATAAGTTTAATATAAATACAAATAGAAGATATTATGATAAATAAAATGTCATTGTCTGTCCGTTTCATTCTCTCGTGATATTTCTAAAGAATATCGTAGACGTCCTATCCTCCTCTCTGTTATACCCAGTCATTACTGATAGTTATAACTAAGGGGGGATAGTGAGTGGCCCCGCACCCGCCACTTACCGTGGATTCCGGCCGTTCGGCTCTGAACCCTCCGGGACGGATCGGAATAGTTAATATTTGTGATTCTTATAATGGAAAACCATAATCGCAAAAGCGAAAGGTCAATTATTCTGATGCAAAGACCGAAGTCTAATATACATACTTGCAATGGAGTTGAAATTATTATATGTAGGCCGTAGCCATAATTATATAACATATAACTCTCTGCTTCACATATCAGATCGAACTCCCTACCGCTAGGCGGCCGATTATGTGAATCCACTTCAGTTTGTTTCTTTAGAGGGCATTACATTAATATACCCATTTATATATTTCATATTATAATTATTCTGATGCAAAGACCGAAGTCTAATATACATACTTGCAATGGAGTTGAGATTATTATATGTAGGCCGTAGCCATAATTATATAACATATAACTCTCTGCTTCACATATCAGATCGAACTCACTACCGCTAGGCGGCCGATCATGTGAATCCACTTCAGTTTGTTTCTTTAGAGGGCATTACATTAATATACCCATTTAACTTTCGTGTATCTTTCTTATAACTATATATTTACTAATCGTATCTTAATAATATTCAATTCTGTACGTATAATGTGACGTGTTTAATGTTTCTTATTTCCGTATGAATTCGTTAATATAGTATAACTCGTATTATAATTATTAACTTCGTGCTCTTATTATATTCGTGCCCTAGTTTCAATATTAATATAATTTATATTCACTGTTATTGTAACGCCTCTTTTAAACAGAACCGTCGTAGAATAACACGCACAGCACACACCCTGCAGCTGTTTGTCTGAACTGACACTAGACTCAGAGTTGTGGGAATGTAATATAGAAATCATTAATTGAAAATACTCAGTTATCGCTAGGACAGCCAGCGACTCCAAGTAGACATGATTCTACTACCAGTTCAGTAAAGAACCTCAGTGCTGAGAAGAACTGGCGGAAGAAACTCAGCAGCAGAATCCAACAATACTAAAGCAATTCGCTTGTATCAAACATGCCAGCACCAGTGACGCCCGGTTATATATTATAAGTATGTCGTCGACATCAGTCGATTGACGCATTATATTATCTACGATAAAACCAAGTGTTAGACAAACAAGCGGACACTACTACATACACCAGAGTTCCAGGACATAAAATAGCATCGCACACCCGTATGCGACGGGCGGACACTACTACATACACCAGAGCTCCAGGACATAAAATAGCATCGCACACCTATCCATCATACACCAAGTGTTAACGTTGACGCACCGCAAGGCACCGCGAAACTATCTAAATATAATATATATAAAATTAAATGCCACGGCAATTCACTTAGCCAAGCACATTAGTACCAACGAAGCCAAGCAGCAGTCGGTTATGTCTATAATATTAGTTAATACTAAAACAAGGGTCAATGAACTCTAACAGTCGTATAAATCGTAAATAATTAATATTTGGTTAATGTCTAATGTCTATTATATTTAATTATAGTAATATATAAAAAATATTGAAAGTTTTCTTTTATTGTAGGACATTAAACAGACTCATATTTATATAATATTTATAAATTGTAAATATATATTTTGATATAATAGTTTTATATCATATTATAAATTATACTATTATATTTATATTTCCTTTTATAAAACTCAGCAGCAGAATCCAACACTACTAAAGCAATTCGCTTATATCAAATATGCCAGCACCAGTGACGCCCGGCTATATATTATAAGTATGTCGTCGACATCAGTCGATTGACGCATTATATTATCTACGATAAAACCAAGTGTTAGACAAACAAGCGGACACTGCTATATATGTACACCAGAGCTGGGACATAAAACAGCACCACACACCCGTGCGAGACAGGCGGACACTGCTACATACACCAGTACCAGGACTCAAAGCAGCATCACACACCTATCCATCATACACCAAGTGTTAACGTTGACGCCCGCAAGGCACCGCGAAACTATCTAAATATAATATATATAAAATTAAATGCCACGGCAATTCACTTAGCCAAGCACATTAGTACCAACGAAGCCAAGCAGCAGTCGGTTCTGACTATAATATTAGTTAATACTAAAACAAGGGTCAATGAACTCTAACAGTCGTATAAATCGTAAATAATTAATATTTGGTTAATGTCTAATGTCTATTGTATTTAATTAAAGTAATATATAAAAAATATTGAAAGATTACTTTTATTGTAGGACATTAAACAGACTCATATTTATATAATATTTATATAATATATACTAAAACAAGGGTCAATGAACTCTAACAGTCGTATAAATCGTAAATAATTAATATTTGGTTAATGTCTAATGTCTAGTATATTTAATTAAAGTAATATATAAAACATATTGAAAGATTACTTTTATCGTAGGACATTAAACAGACTGATATTTATATAATATTTATAAATTTTAAATATATATTTTGATATAATAGTTTTATATCATATTATAAATTATACTATTATATGTATATTTCCTTTTATAGTAACATGTTAAATATTTATTAATATATATAGAAATTACATTTATAAGTTATTATAATTCACCAAACCTATTTAACTTTCATTTCACAATTCCCATACACGCTTCTAACGAAGATGGCGGCAGGCATTCTGCGTACATTAATATAATTGTAATTTTATATACCTCATAAAAACATCTTCATGTATTTATTTCCATTTACTATATAAATAATATTTATCTCTGGATATTGACAGCATTATATGCATTAATATCACTCTTCTTTATTTTAATAATAATCTATTAAAAACTTACCGACGAAGTATTTCAATACAAACAATCGTAAATAGTGAAAGCACTTATAACTTATCTTAGCAACCTCAAATACTTATATCACAATTGAAAACACAATCTCACATGCTTTTTATATACATTAAATATAACTAGATTTATGTTAATTATAAATTAAAACTTCTCGTAAACATTTAAAAACATGCATCCTTCCTCAGACGCGTCCGCCATCTCCCCTCTCTTTCTTTTCTCTTTCCTTCACTTTGACGTTGACAGTAGCTTATTCAGCCAACATGATATTTTACAATAATTAAAATATTAATTATGTTATTATTTATTTTAAATTATAATACATAACGTTTCATAATAATTATTAAATTATTTTTAATAAATATATTTTATATCTGAGTATTTTACCTACGGTATATTACGTCACTTCAATATTACTTGTGAACGGAACGCGTAATTAAATAACTGAACTAAAGTATCTCTATATCTTATAAAATAAGAACGATTTTTTTCTCTGTCTGGCCTTTCTACGTTATCTTCTTCTAAACCACCCAACGGATTTTGATGCAGTTTTCACCATTATGTAGAGTATTTCTCAGGGAAGGATTATATATGGTTTATTATATGTATATTTTATTGTAATTTGACATAAATATGATAAATGTGTATAAAGTCCTACCCGTTCAGACACTTTCCCGCATGCGCTGCTTTAATGGTAAGTTCTACATGAAAACAATGTACTAGAGTATTATTGCTCTTAATAAGATCTACAAAAAAGTCAGCGACAGCATATTCGTATCTTCTAAGGATAACATACAGTGAGCATATTTCTGTCTAAAAATAGTAATTTGAATATATTTTTTATTTTGAGGGATGTTTGTCCATAATGGTATCAATCCTTATCCTTTTAAATACTTTATTAATTTTCTACGTTAAACGAAGATAAAATTTGCTCTTTACACTAATTTGAAATTACGAATAGTTTTAGAGAAAAACGCATTTAATTGTTGACACATCACGCCGGCTATAAACCGCAGTTTTGGCGCAAGTTTCATTTATTACCTTACTCTCAGCATATAAATAAGTATATTAGTTACGTTGGCCATTTAATGTAGATCAAAACTGTCTTTTACTGTTTTTCATTTTTATAAGTACTTTAGAAGTTGTTACAATATCAAAAAATCCTTGCTTTGAAACGGCTCGCCACACGCCATGCGTCCCCCCGCACCCCGCGACGTTTAGCTTATAGAAGCGCGTCCGCCGCGCCCGCCTGCCTCTGTACTGTAGAAAAGTAGATGTAGATGCGATTGTACGTATTGGATAATTGGAGTTTAATATATTTAGTTTCGTCTATTTTGATTAATAGAATAGTAGGTAGTCTTTTGTTCATAATTTCTTCCGTTTAAGTATTTTAGTTTAAGAGAACAGTAGGTAGGCTTTTGTTTATCATTTCTTGCGTTTAAGTATCCTGTTGTTTATTTTGTTTACTCTTCTTCTGTTCTTTTATTATTTTCTTTACCTTTTAAACATAGGAAATGTTTTTAATTTAATTATACCACGACAAAGTCGTTCAAATATAGGTCGTAGAACAAGAAATGCAAATAAAAATCGTTTAAATCTTAGTAATGAAAGCGTATATGAGACGGAAATTAGATAGTAATTTAAATATATTTACTTATTGAGAGGGATGTGTGTCAATAATGATATTAATTCTTACCCTTTTAAATAAGTTATTAATTTTCTACGTTAAACAAAGATAAATTTTGCTTTTTACAATATTTCGAAATTACAAATAGTTTTAGAGAAAAGCTATATCGACTCATGTTATCCCTTACTCTCAGTGTATAAATAAGTATATTAGTTATCTTGGCCATTTAATGTAGATCAAAATGTTGATTAGTAGCACAGATTTGAAATTACGATACTAAAAAATTCTTGCTGTGTAACGGCTCGCCGACCTCCACGCTCCCCCTGCGCCCTCGACATTTTGCTTATAAAAATGGATCCGCCGCACCCGCCTAGCTTCCCCCGGGCATGGAAGGAGTACCTGCTCATCATGTTGCCCAAGGCTGGGAAGAGCCCATAGCAGCCTGAGGGGTACCGATCTATAACCCTCCTTTGCGCGGTCTCCAAGCTGTCCGAGAAGTTATTCCTCTCACTTCTCCAGGCGCACATCCACCCATGAAGCGAGCAGTTTGGCGAGCGGGTATACTACTCTGGTTACACTACGCCGTAACAGCGATCAACCGAAAGGAGAGAGCAATAGCAGTCTTCTTCGACGTAGTACGCGTATTCGACCACGTCTGGCACCCGGACCTACTTCATTAAGTGCTCAGAGCCGACACCCCCCAGCACGTCGCGCATGTCTTTGCCTCCCTGCCTCAGTAACAAAACATTTTTCCTTGAGAGTTAAGAGTTCGAGGTATAGCAGCGACTCGATCGTTGCCGTTGTTCCCCAGGGCAGCATTTTGTCACCTGCTCTCTACGCACTATACACTGATGACATCACATCGCCCTAGCGAGTATCACTCAAAGAGAAATCCTGCAGGTGGTCCAGAACCTCATCCTCCGTCGAGTGACGCAGGCGCCATACTACGTGAGAAACACCTCGCATCACCGCAACCTAAAAATAGAAAGCCTGGAGGTACACATTGGTCGTCTCGCGTGAAACGCATTCCGCTGCACCAATGTATCGGGTCACCTGCACCTAAGGAGCAGCACTCCGTGGCATATCCTGCCGCCCGAGGTCAGACGTCAGATGACTTCAGAGGGACTTTCTATCCTCCTCCAAATGCGACTCATGAGCCTTGCATCGTTGGTCGTTTAAGCTGGGCCTCCCTCAGGAAACCGAGGGTCTCACCTGACTGAGTTGACCGCCTAGATGGCATTTGATAATCTTTCCAATCCCGTCCCGCACGCCTCTCTCTGTGTCTGCTCTAGAGCAGGTTATCGCTTGAGACCACGGCCAGGGAACCAACGCCCAAATGTCGTTCGGAGCTACTACGGAGATGGACAAGAGAATGAATGCTTCAATTCTGCGCCTGGCTCTATAGCAAAGTAAATTTAGAAGCGATTGCACGTATTTTGGAGTTATCCAATAATTATAATGTATTTCGTCGCAGCATTGTTGGTTACATCTTTCGTTTAAGTATTTTTGGGTAAGAGAATAGTAGGTAGTCTGTTGTTTATAATTTCTTTCGTTTAAGTTTTCTGTTGTTTGTGTCATTTGTTCAGGTGTGTTTTTTTAAACAATTGGAACATCCTTATTGGAGCTACGAAAATGTGGGTTGCATTAAGGTTTCAATAATTTTTACATTAGTAATCTTAAGTGCTTTGCAAACATAGGTACATTATATGAATAATTCAGTAGTTAAAGCGGGCGAAGCCGCGAGCGGGTCGCTAGTTATTTATAAGATTATATTTATCTTAAGCTATAATTAAATAATATTATAAATTATATTTATAATATTTTTTTTTTATAAATGTTTTTTTTTTTTAATTAATTATATTATTTACCAGCACAATTTAGTTCTGGTATGGATCGTTACATGCTGTGTGCGGGATACAGCGTGAAGCCAATATTTTTACTTTTAATTTACCTTTTAAACATAGGAAATGTTTTTAATTTAATTATACCACGACAAAGTCGTTCAAATATAGGTCGTAGAACAAGAAATGCAAATAAAAATCGTTTAAATCTTAGTAATGAAAGCGTATATGAGACGGAAATTAGATAGTAATTTAAATATATTTACTTATTGAGAGGGATGTGTGTCAATAATGATATTAATTCTTACCCTTTTAAATAAGTTATTAATTTTCTACGTTAAACAAAGATAAATTTTGCTTTTTACAATATTTCGAAATTACAAATAGTTTTAGAGAAAAGCTATATCGACTCATGTTATCCCTTACTCTCAGTGTATAAATAAGTATATTAGTTATCTTGGCCATTTAATGTAGATCAAAATGTTGATTAGTAGCACAGATTTGAAATTACGATACTAAAAAATTCTTGCTGTGTAACGGCTCGCCGACCTCCACGCTCCCCCTGCGCCCTCGACATTTTGCTTATAAAAATGGATCCGCCGCACCCGCCTAGCTTCCCCCGGGCATGGAAGGAGTACCTGCTCATCATGTTGCCCAAGGCTGGGAAGAGCCCATAGCAGCCTGAGGGGTACCGATCTATAACCCTCCTTTGCGCGGTCTCCAAGCTGTCCGAGAAGTTATTCCTCTCACTTCTCCAGGCGCACATCCACCCATGAAGCGAGCAGTTTGGCGAGCGGGTATACTACTCTGGTTACACTACGCCGTAACAGCGATCAACCGAAAGGAGAGAGCAATAGCAGTCTTCTTCGACGTAGTACGCGTATTCGACCACGTCTGGCACCCGGACCTACTTCATTAAGTGCTCAGAGCCGACACCCCCCAGCACGTCGCGCATGTCTTTGCCTCCCTGCCTCAGTAACAAAACATTTTTCCTTGAGAGTTAAGAGTTCGAGGTATAGCAGCGACTCGATCGTTGCCGTTGTTCCCCAGGGCAGCATTTTGTCACCTGCTCTCTACGCACTATACACTGATGACATCACATCGCCCTAGCGAGTATCACTCAAAGAGAAATCCTGCAGGTGGTCCAGAACCTCATCCTCCGTCGAGTGACGCAGGCGCCATACTACGTGAGAAACACCTCGCATCACCGCAACCTAAAAATAGAAAGCCTGGAGGTACACATTGGTCGTCTCGCGTGAAACGCATTCCGCTGCACCAATGTATCGGGTCACCTGCACCTAAGGAGCAGCACTCCGTGGCATATCCTGCCGCCCGAGGTCAGACGTCAGATGACTTCAGAGGGACTTTCTATCCTCCTCCAAATGCGACTCATGAGCCTTGCATCGTTGGTCGTTTAAGCTGGGCCTCCCTCAGGAAACCGAGGGTCTCACCTGACTGAGTTGACCGCCTAGATGGCATTTGATAATCTTTCCAATCCCGTCCCGCACGCCTCTCTCTGTGTCTGCTCTAGAGCAGGTTATCGCTTGAGACCACGGCCAGGGAACCAACGCCCAAATGTCGTTCGGAGCTACTACGGAGATGGACAAGAGAATGAATGCTTCAATTCTGCGCCTGGCTCTATAGCAAAGTAAATTTAGAAGCGATTGCACGTATTTTGGAGTTATCCAATAATTATAATGTATTTCGTCGCAGCATTGTTGGTTACATCTTTCGTTTAAGTATTTTTGGGTAAGAGAATAGTAGGTAGTCTGTTGTTTATAATTTCTTTCGTTTAAGTTTTCTGTTGTTTGTGTCATTTGTTCAGGTGTGTTTTTTTAAACAATTGGAACATCCTTATTGGAGCTACGAAAATGTGGGTTGCATTAAGGTTTCAATAATTTTTACATTAGTAATCTTAAGTGCTTTGCAAACATAGGTACATTATATGAATAATTCAGTAGTTAAAGCGGGCGAAGCCGCGAGCGGGTCGCTAGTTATTTATAAGATTATATTTATCTTAAGCTATAATTAAATAATATTATAAATTATATTTATAATATTTTTTTTTTATAAATGTTTTTTTTTTTTAATTAATTATATTATTTACCAGCACAATTTAGTTCTGGTATGGATCGTTACATGCTGTGTGCGGGATACAGCGTGAAGCCGATTTTGATTATAATTATGTTGAAATATTTAAATTGATACTAACAAACTGAAAATAAAGGCTCTTTTTATTTTAACTACTGATACCGAAACATTATTACAATATACTCGTAATTTTGTAATATTATAAATATTGCTGATATTCGTATTTCAATACTAAATTTAAAAAAGAAAACAAAATAAAATCTTTGTATTTAAACTAAAGAAATTTTCTTTTTCAGAATAATGCAGAGAACGCGGACGCAGCACATTCCTCTTACGGTAAATATTTGCGGTAAGCTTTTATATTTTAAACATCGAAGAAAAGAAGAAGAATTGTTAATTCCTGTAGAAAAATATTAAAGTATGTAGAATAAAATGCTATAAATGTGATTTTTAAATTCTTTTGTAAAATTTTGATTATAATATTGAATAGATACAAGTGATCTTTATTTATGTTTAGTTTGACGTTGTATTTGCTTTTTATTCGAATTGTGACATTGCGTAATAAGTGGTGAAAATAAAAATATGCGGATTGAACCCACAACCGGCCCTGTACACAGTCAAATGTTATTTCATTGCGTTAAGATGACCTTAAGATCTTTATGTAGCTGTAATTTTTGTTTATATTTAATACTGGCCTACATTATATTTAATACTGGCCTGGCTGCCAGATAAAACATTAATACTTATGGTTAAACTTAATGTTTCTCCACGTCATTGGGACTAACACTGAGAATTATATAAAAATTTAAATTAAAAAAATAATTTAATTTATTTTCTTCATGCTGTCTACATTAGCCACGTGAATTAATTATTGATTAGTCTTTGATAGGCACCCGTGTTTTTGAATAAAAAATCGAAAATAATCTAATAGTCTTTACTGGGTGTGGCGCGATCTTTTAAATTTATCCTAATGGTACAGCAGCGCCACTTTTATTTTAGCTGTTTTGATGCTTTTTGACACTTTATCATACACGGAGATATGATTCTCTTTATCTCTACTCTCCATAATTTATTTCGTTTGAGGTAATTTGTTATACTGTGCTGGGGAAGTGAAGGCAAGTGTTAGTGCATTGATAAAAAGGCTCCTACACCTGTGGTCGCACGTCCCAGACACTGCTACATATATTAATTATTACTGTGAATTCTTCCTGCCCGGTGACGCTGTAAAGTTCATTCCAGGTCAACTGCAGTTTACCCTCGTCGCCTTTTTGGTCTTTGTTCTCTTTATAATAATTTATTATAAAAATAAATAAATCTCATAATTTAATGAATTAATGAAGTTGGTGGTCGCGATGTTTCACCACTTGGGGAAATGATTTTTTTCATTCATTTTCTCCTTTCAACATACAATGTCTCAGATTCAGGTGGAAAGCTGAATACATACTTCTCTGACACCAGGTTCTTGCTATATAATTTGAGACAAAGGATGAAGCTGAAAAAATACAAAATTCAAAAAATATCACTCAAAATACTTTTTCCTATAATGATCAAAATATTTGTATCGTATATGTTTATAGTGTATGTCTATAAAGATCCAAAAGAGATAAACGAGGTCATACTTCAATAATAAAACTAACATTCTGTAGTATATTTCCCACTGGGACGTTGAGGTCGCTACTTCTGTCTTTTTTTTCAACCTTTTTATTATCTCACGCATTTTCTATACTTTGCAGGATATACACATAGAAAGGTATAACAAGTTAGACTACTTTTTTTATTATCTGTATATTTTTTTAAAGTTTAAAATATGTCTGTAAAGTTAATATAAACCCTCAGTATGCGTGTCCGACTCGCATTTAATCAATTTTTTTTCAATTTCCACAAGTAGGATTCGAGGACAGAAAATTCATGTTAAATCAAATATATCTTGACCACGTCATACTGGAGCTATTCACCACCTCCTTCCTATATGTGGCTCTCTAAGCACAGCTTTATAAAGAAATCGTACCATTCTATTGTTATTGAGGCTAGTCGTGGCGCAGAGACATAAACGAAAAATAAACGCTACAGTTCCACTCGAAGAAATTATATATTTAATATATAGTTTTATTTTCTCTTTCTGGCAATGAGGTCAAGCGCGGCCTCAGGTTTCGCCATTCAATTCGCAATGCCTTCCAAATTTGCCGTAAAGTAGAGAGCGGAGGTGTTTTAATGGGAACCAAACAAGAATGTCTTAATAATAGGTTGCCAGGTTCCCTCTGCCTACCCTGCAATGTAAGGGATACAGCGTGAAGTTAAAAAAAATATTATTAACATATAAATATTTTCAAATTCTACAATGTTAAGGCAGTGAAATTTAAATTCTACGTTATGCTGAGGTCTGTAATATGATACAAACATATAATACATATGGGACTTCAATTCGTCATTCAAGTTCGTTTTTCTTTTTTCAAAAATAACGTAACTGTAACGATGGGTATGAATTGTCAAAATCGACTTAGGTACCCAGCTAAAGCTAAGCTATACGTGCTAAAATATGAAAAAAAAATAAATGACATATAATTAACTTCCTTGGTTTCCTGGTTTTTATCGGTGATTAAAAAATAAATGAATTAATCAAAATGATATTAAAAAAAATTATGGTAACCATTGCTGAGTGCACCAAAAGTATGTTGAGCTCTAAGACAATACATACAGATATATGTGCATCTGACTGGTAACAAGGTAACGAACCCACGACCTAAAGCAATTAATATCACTAAACTACACACAAAACTATATTCTATAGATTTAATTACTGTGAATTCACAGTAATTCGATATTGTATCTTGGTACAACTTTAATTGGTGGCGTAGGCTCTAACTCAACTGCATAATATCCCTAACCGCAGCTATTATTATGACTAAGGTAATTAGTGCTGGCAGTTCCTGTGTTCGATTTTGATAATTTATAGCCTATATGTGAGATACGGGCTTGTTAGCTGTTACTGTAATTTCATTTGAATATTGTTGTGCAAATCAAATGTCACATGCGTAGGTAGGTATGTATAAAAGATACATATTTATTAATATATGAAAAAAAAATTTGAAGCTTCACGCTCTATTATGCATATATTAGAATAGGCAGGGGGAACCTGGGAACCTAACATCTAAATGGCAACGGAGTGTCTTAACACTCTATCGGAGTGCGTTAACACTTTATGCTATGTTCCTAGATTCTCTCTAATAACCCCGTTATGTGCGGGATACAACGACAAGCTAAAAAATCGGTTTTATATAATATAATTTATTATAGATATAAAAACCTTAATATGTTACAATAGAGCCTTGATAAGTACATCTTTTGTAGTTCAGTGAAAAGGTACGAAAGTAAGGGAAATATTTTCTTCGTAGTTTCATTCTCATCACTAAAGAACCTACACAAAAATCTTCTATCAAAGGTAAACCTTTGTCGCGTTGCTTGAAAATAACTAATATGTAAAGTTTTTGTGTACCTTTTTATTTTTATTTTAGTTAATATATATATATATATACTAGAGGGCGCGCGCGGCTTCGCCCGCTTATTAGGAGTGAATTCTAAAAAAACCACGAAACACGTGTTCAATAAAGTATTTTTAACAGTCTGAATTTCTATTTTTATAAAAATCGGTGGCAATTTAAAGATTTTTCCATATAAACTTTGAACCCGTCATTTGAACCCTTAGGGGGTGAATTCTTTAAAACCATGAAACACGTGTTCAATGAAATATTTTTAAGAGTCTGAATTTCAAATTTCATAAAAATCGGTGCAGATTAAAAATTTTTTCCATACAAACTTTCAACCCCTATTTCATCCCTTTAGGGTTTAAAGTTTTCAAATTCCCTTCTTAGTGGATGTCCAGAATGTGAAAATAAACATCTGTCCAAATTTCACGTTTCTACCATCAGCGGTTACGGCTCTGCGTGCGTCTTACCTCAGTCAGTCAGCACAAGTCCTTTTATATATATAGATAGATATATATATATATATATATATATATATATATATATATATATATATATATATATATATATATATATATATATATATATATATATATATATATATATATATATATATATATATATATAACAAATTTTGGCATACAATTAAGTTATAATCAAAACGTTGTACACACTAAAATAATGAAAATATTTTTTTCAAAAGTTTTTAATTTCATTTTAAAAGAACTCCAACCATAGTCACACACTTCTTAAAAATATATAAAAAAACTCTAGCAGCAGCATATTGACGTTCGACTGAAATATCCAATTAAGATACAACTCCTGTCCAAATAAATTAAAATTTTAATTTGATAGCAACGCATTGTTTCGGTGATGTAATATATTCTGAAATAATTCGATTTCGCATTCCCAGAGCCTGTCTGCGGCCATTATTCTGCATGACGAAGCAAGTTACCACCGTCTATAAACCGAAGAGCTTCCCTTATCACGTATCGGCCAAGCATTCAAACGTATTTTTCTCGCTTGCTCGCTCTTTCCACTTCCAATTCAATTTTATCGTAATACCTTCTTATGTTAGAATATGATTTATTGTGGTTGTTCCATTGTTTTCCAAAAAATCAAGCTTCTAAGTCAACGCAATCAAAAGATACGAGCCTCTAGGCATCGTTTTTGCTGCAAACTCTATGAAGAAAATTAGTACTTCCTGGACCTACAGTTACGAAAATTGGCAAAAAATGCAGTGCAAATAAAAGAAAAAATCCAAAAAAAAATTAAATTCTCATATTTAAAAAATCATTACAATGTCATAATTAAAGTTTCAAAGCCAAACCTAAGTTTGTTAGTTGTTTGTTACTTTTGAAATTGGTAAAGAAACTTCAGTATGTGGGTCCAACTCGCATTTGGACAGTTTTTTTTTAATTAATAAAAGATAGCTTAGTGACAAATAGTTGGCCTGTTTGCTTCTTTTATTTTGTACTATAATAGCCTTTTATGATAGACAACACTAACAAGCGGTATGTAAGTACTTTTGATTTAAAGAAAATTAAGAAATCTGCATTAGTGTTAAAATATTTCAATAATCGTTGTATAGTTACAACTCTATTGATTATATTTGTAGACTTTCCTATTTACAGAATTTAAACTTTTGTTCGATTCGGGAAGTAATATCTAAAAAGTTTTTAAAGTGCCTAACAAACTTGACGAACAACAGTTAGTTTTTCGTCACTAAACTTAAATCTCAATGATTGTTTTGTTAAAATTATTTACTATTATTAGAGTATTTTTAACATTTGTTTAAGCCGGTCGTGGCGCAGCGGCACGAGGTGTGACTGCAAAACCGACCGGTTGTGGGTTCGATCCCCACTCGAGGAGATGAAATATTTACTTACATGTATATTTCCATTTCCTTGCTCTGGTGTCGAGGTTAAGCGCGGCGTTGAGTTCTGCCACTCAACACGCAATGCCTCTAGAATTCGGCTGAAAGTGGGGAACGGAGTGTCTTAACACTAGGTTCCCTCTGCCTACCCTGCTGTGTGCGGGATACAGCGTGAAGCTAATTTAATTTAATTTATTTTTTTATAACATTTGTAAAAGTGTTGTTCTACACTTAGGAAAGAAAAATACTGACCACCTGGTCGGTTTCCAGGAGGCGCGGGTCCGATTCCCGCTACCTTCAAATTTTTATACGTTTTCTAAGTAAGTATTATTAGAGTATTATTAGCATTATAAACCCAGGCGGTACATGTATAGGACTGCGTACGCTATAGGTTGTGGGATCGATTTCTACTCGAAGAAATGAAATATTTACTATTTAAATTTCTTCGCACTACTAACGAGATAAAGTTCAATACGCAACGCACGCATCTTCAGATTTCGATGGAAAGTGGGAAATAGAAGTTTTAATGAAAACGTAGTGTCTTAACACTAAATTTCCAGGTTCCCTCTGCCTACCCTGCCATGTGCGAGATACAGTGTGACGCTATAAAATATTACTAGTATACCTACACTATTTCTAAATATAGTTACAGAAAATTTCAAGCAGCTAAAATTATTAGTCAAACATTTTACATATCCATTACCAAGTTGGCGGCATCAAACAAAGTCTCATGTTGATAAATTACAACAACGATACTCGCCGTGATGGATGGTGGCGAGACGACGAACAAAACTACTGAGATAGTGTATGAAACGGACTAGGGAATTTGAAAGTTGATAATAACGATCATATATTTTGTTACTATTTGTTTTGAAATATTTAAATTGATACTAACAAACTGAAAATAAAGGCTCTTTTTATTTTAACTACTGATACCGAAACATTATTACAATATACTCGCAATTTTGTAATATATATTGCTGAAATTCGTATTTCAATACTAAATTTAAAAAAGAAAACAAAATAAAATCTTTGTATTTAAACTAAAGAAATTTTCTTTTTCAGAATAATGCAGAGGACGCGGACGTAGCACATCCCGCTTACGGTAAATATTTGCGGTAAGCTTTTATATTTTAAACATCGAAGAAAACAAGAAGAATTGTTAATTCCTGTAGAAAAATATTAAAGTATGTAGAATAAAATGCTATAAATGTGATTTTTAAATATTTTTGTTAAATTTTGATTATAATATTGAATAGATACAAGTGATCTTTATTTATGTTTAGTTTGACGTTGTATTTGCTTTTTATTCGAATTGTGACATTGCGTGACGTGAAGTGGTGGAAATAAAAATATGCGGATTGAACCCACAACCGGCCCTGTACACAGTTAAGATGCTATGCTATTCTCATTGCGTTAAGATGGCCTTAAGATCTTTATGTAGCTGTAATTTTTGTTTTCAATATTAATTTATTTTCTTAATGCTGTCTACATTAGCCACGTGAATTAATTATTGATTAGTCTTTGATAGACAGCCGTGTTTTTGAATAAAAAAATCGAAAATAATCTAATAGTCTTAACTGGGTGTGGCGCGATCTTTTAAATTTATCCTAATGGTACAGCAGCGCCACTTTTATTTTAGCTATGTTGATGCTTTTTGACACTTTATCGTACACGGAGATATGATTCTCTTTATCTCTACTCTCCATAATTTATTTCGTTTGAGGTAATTTGTTATACTGTGCTGGGGAAGTGAAGGCAAGTGTTAGTGCATTGTAAAAAGGCCCCTACACCTGTGGTCGCACGTCCCAGACACTGCTATATATATTAATTATTACTGTGAATTCTTCCTGCCCGGTGACGCTGTAAAGTCCATTCCAGGTCAACTGCAGTTCACCCTCGTCGCCTTTTTGGCCTTTGTTCTCTTTATAATAATTTATTATAAAAATAAAATAAATCTCATAATTTAATGAATTAATGAAGTTGGTGGTCGCGATGTTTCACCACTTAGGGAAATGATTTTTTTCATTAATTTTCTTCTTTCAACATACAATGTCTCAGATTCAGGCGGAAAGCTGAGTACATACTTCTCTGACACCCAGGTTTTTGCTATATAATGTGAGACAAATGATGAAGCTGAAAAAATACAAAATTCAAAGAATATCACTGAAAATACTTTTTCTTATAATGATCAAAATATTTGTATCGTATATGTTTATAGTGTATGTCTATAAGATCCAAAAACAATATATTACCCTCTGTATGGTTCCCTCTGCCTATCCTAATATATGCATAATAGAGCGTGAAGCTTCAATTTTTTTTTTCATATATTAATAAATATGTATGTTTTATACATACCTACCTACGCATGTGACATGTAATTTGCACAACAATATTCAAATAAAATTACAGTAACAGCTAACAAGCCCGTATCTCACATATAGGCTATAAATTATCAAAATCGAACACAGGAACTGCCAGCACTAATTACCTTAGTCGTAATAATAGCTGCGGTTAGGGATATTATGCAGTTGAGTTAGAGCCTACGCCACCAATTACAGTTGTACCAAGATACATTATCGAATTACTGTGAATTCACAGTAATTAAATCTATAGAATTTTATGGCTAGATGATAATTGCTTTATAGAGGCACTAGTGATATTAATTGCTTTAGGTCGTGGGTTCGTTGCCTTGTTACCAGTCAGATGCACATATATCTGTATATATTGTCTTAGAGCTCAACATACTTTTGATGCACTCAGTAATGGTTACCACAATTTTTTATAATATCATTTTGAATAATTCATTTATTTTTTAATCACCGATAAGAACCAGGAAACCAAGGAAGTTAATTATATCTCATGTATTTTTTTATATTTTAGGACGTATAGCTTTTAGCTGGGTACCTAAGTCGATTTTGACAATTCATACCCATCGTTACAGTTACGTTATTTTTGAAAAGGGAAAAACGAACTTGAATGCCGAAACGAATTGTCCCATATGTATTATATGTTTGTATCATATAACGTAGTAGGCTTCAGTATAACGTAGAATTTAAATTTCACTGCCTTAACATTGTAGAATTTGAAAATATTTATATGTTAATAATATTTTTTTAACTTCACGCTGTATCCCTTACACAGCAGGGTAGGCAGAGGGAACCTGGCAACCTATTATTAAGACATTCTTGTTTGGTTCCCATTAAAACACCTCCTCTCTCTACTTTATGGCAAATTCGGAAGGCATTGCAAATCGAATGGCGAAACCTGAGGCCGCGCCTGGCCTCATTGTCAGAAAGAGAAAATAAAACTAATTATTAAATATATAATTTCTTCGAGTGGACTTGTCGCGTTTAGTTCGTTTATTCGTTTATGTCTCTGCGCGACGACTAGCCTCAATAACAATATAATGGCACGATTTCTTTATAAAGCTGTGCTTAGAGTATGACGTGGTCAAGAAATATATTTGATTTAACATGAATTTTCTGTCGAATCCTACTAGTGGAAATTAAAAAAAAAATGATTAAATGAGAGTCGGACTCGCATACTGAGGGTTTATGATAACTTTACAAACATATTTTAAATTTTTTAAAAATATACAGATAATAAAAAAAGTAGTCTAACTTGTTATACCTTTCTATTTGTGTATCCTGCAAAGTATGGAAAATGCGTGAGATAATAAACAGGTTGAAAAAAAAGACAGAAGTAGCGACCTCAACGTCCCAGTGGGAAATACACTACAGAATGTTAAAGTTTTATTATTGAAGTATGACCTCCTTTCTCTCTTTTGGATTTTTATAGACATACACTATAAACATATACGATACAAATATTTTGATTTTTTTTTTTTTTTAGCTTCACGCTGTATCCCGCACACAGCAGGGTAGGCAGAGGGAACCTAGTGTTACGACACTCCGTTCCCCACTTTCTGCCGAATTTTGGAGGCATTGCGTGTTGAGTGGCAGAACTCAACGCCGCGCTTAACCTCGACACCAGAGCGAAGAAATGGAAACATAAATTTAAGTAAATATTTAATCTCCTCGAGTGGGGATCGAACCCACAACCAGTCGGTTTTGCAGTCACACCTCGTGCCGCTGCGCCACGACCGGCCTCAAATATTTTGATCATTATAAGAAAAAGTATTTTGAGTGATATTCTTTGAATTTTGTATTTTTTCAGCTTCATCCTTTGTCTCACATTATATAGCAAGAACCTGGGTGTCAGAGAAGTATGTAAGGGAGAGGTGGCATGAAAGAGCCAGGTTTTGAAAGAGCCACCTGCAATATTATAGTAGTTTAGGAACGGACTCGATAGAATATTTTATTTTTAAATGGCAACACTGATTTCCCATCACCCACAAAAAATTTACACATCTTCGGAACCAACGGACGCCGATATGTCGAGTTGAAGTTTTTGGCACTCAAAACTAACACTTTTACCTCATTTGAGTTGTTTTTTAGTATTTCATTGTAAACAAATATAGGTACTTGGATTGTGGATTGAGTTTATGTATATATTTGGCCTTGTAACTGGATTAAAACTGAATTTCAAAAGTTTTGATATCGTTGTGATTTTGAAGGTTATATTTTTTTAAAGAATAGGTTATGAAAGAGCCGGGTGGATGGGCCTTGAAAGAGATGGCTCTTTCATAACCGGCTCTTTCATGATCCCGAATTAGATTTTTTTAAATTAATTATAATTATAATAAATATACATTCTTAATAAACATTATTAAATAATTTGCTACTGATATTTCATTATGGAGAAGTCTGATCCCAAAAAACTCGAAAATAAACCAAGAAAATTCAGACCCGAATTCGTCTGATTTTATCATATTGGCTGAAGTAAAAAAAAAGTAGATTGAAGCAAAACAAAGTCCAATACAAATAAAAATAGTGATGATTGAATGGAGCAATATTTAAAAAAAAAAAAGATCTCATAATTTAAGTATGTTGTTTTTGAGAAGATATTATTAATTTATTATTTAGTTTAATTTTCGTGATTTTTATTAATAAAAGAACTATCCGCCTCTAAAATATTAAAAAAATAATATAAATAAAATAATATAATATGATTGATTTAAATAATATGAGATTGTTAGAATTAGTTACTTAAAATGATTAATATAATTTAAAAAAACATTACTTTTTAATAAGGATTATTAAATTAATTTTATTTAATAGTGCATTGTTATTATTTAGCATAATTTTCACTATTACATCTCATAATATAAGACTGGCTCTTTCATAACTTTTGGTGGCTCTTTCAATACCGAAATGTTATGAAAGAGCCAAATGACACATTTTTTTAAATGAATATTTTATTGCTTTTTTATTGTATTTAAAGCTTATTTCGTATGAAATTATCTAGTTTAATAAATGAATAATAATTTGAGAGAAAAAAAACTTATTTTCTTTAATTAAAAGTATATTTTTTTGCTTCGTTTAGTAAACTGGCTCTTTCATGCCACCTCTCCCTTACTCAGCTTTCCGCCTGAATCTGAGACATTATATGTTGAAAGGCGAAAATGAATGAAAAAAATCATTTCCCCAAGTGGTGAAACATCGCGACCACCAAATTCATTAATTCATTAAATTATGAGATTTATTTTATTTTTATAATAAATTATTATAAAGAGAACAAAGACCAACAAGGCGACGAGGGTAAGCTGCAGTTAACCTGGAATAGACTTTACAGCGTCACCGGGCAGGAAGAATTCACAGTAATAATTAATATATGTAGCAGTGTCTGGGACGTGCGACCACAGGTGTAGGGGCCTTTTTACAATGCACTAACACTTGCCTTCACTTCCCCAGCACAGTATAACAAATTACCTCAAACGAAATAAATTATGGAGAGTAGAGATAAAGAGAATCCTATCTCCGTGTATGATAAAGTGTCAAAATCTAAATTTCCAGGTTTCCTACCCTGCCATGTGCGGCATACAGTGTGACGCTATAAAATATTACTAGTATACACTATTTCTAAATATAGTTACAGAAAATTTCAAGCAGCTAAAATTATTAGTAAAACATTTTACATATCCATTACCAAGTTGGCGGCATCAAACAAAGTCTCATGTTGATAAATTACAACAACGATACTCTCCGTGATGGATGGTGGCGAGACGACGAACAAAACTACTGGAATAGTTTATAAAACGGACAAGGGAATTTGAAAGTTGGCTAACGATCATATATTTTGTTACATTTTTCTTTATAAGATTTACTTTTATATTTTAAAATTAAAAAAAAAAAATAGCTTCACGCTATATCCCGCACACAGCAGGGTAGGCAGACGGAACCTAGAATTACGACACTCCGTTCCCCACTTTCTGCCGAATTCTGGAGGCATTGCGTGTTGAGTGGCAGAACTCAACGCCGTGCTTAACCTCGACACCAGAGCGAAGAAATGGACATATAAATTTAAGTAAATATTTCATCTCCTCGAGTGGGGATCGAACCCACAACCAGTCGGTTTTGCAGTCACACCTCGTGCCGCTGCGCCACGACCGGCCTCATTTTATATTTAGATCTCGGTTATTTGCATTTAAATACTTCAATATATAAGTATCTATTCTTGCCAATATATTATATTGCACGAACATCCTATTATTTAAAAAAAACGGAAAAGTATAAATGTTAATCACACTACTAAAATACTATTGTTATTTCCGTCGAAATTGCCCAAAAAGATTTTCAATACATTTTGTTATTGAAATCTATCTATCTATCCCATCTTATATCTTTCATTATATATCTTTCCTACAATTTTCATTCAACGGAATACAAAAAGAACAAATAAAAGCGAAGAAAATATTTCAATTGTTATAGAACAACGAGGAAACTTTTTTTACAAAATAAATTGAAAAGAACCATTTTTGCTATCACCTAAAGTTGGTGATAGCAACTAATATATTAGAAACGTAGAATGACTTCGCTTAGAATTTTCCAATAATGGCCATGATGACGGCGGTCGCCTCACATTATTATATACTAGCGGCCCGCCCACGGCTTCGCCCGCTTGAGTTCATTCAAATGACGATAATTTTTTTTTTAATGAACCGATTCTGATGAAACAAACTTTTATTGTTAAGTTGAATTAAAACAAAGCTATTGGTGAAACTTTTAAGTAAATCGGTTTAGTACTTTCAGAGAAAAACGTGACCATACATATCGACAGACAGACAGACAAGAAATTAAAAAAGAATATTTTTGCTTTCTATTATTCTTTTTAAGTGTTCCTCTATTAATTTCAGTCAAAATTACTACATGTACAGACAAAATATTTTTACTGTTTTATTATATATAGAGATTATTAAATTAATAAAAAAATTGAAACCAGACTTTGCACGCGGGCCCTAAGTTACTGTAAACGCTATTGGTTGTGGGTTCAATTCCCACTCGAAAAAATTAAATATTTATTTAAATTTATATTACGATTTCTTCGCACGCAATGCCTCTAGAATTTGGCGGAAAGTGGGGAACGTAATTTTCTTAAAGGAAACAGAGTGTACTAACACAAGGTTCCCAGGTTCCCTTTGTCTACCCTGCTATATGTGGGATACAGCGTGAAGCTCAAAACGTAATTGTTCTTACTCATCTGGGGTAAAACTGCTTGTTGTTCTGTTTGGAAAGGATTTCACTAGCAGAGTTAGATTTGCGTAAATATCTTTAACATTTTTATTAATTTAACGAAATCGAAATCTTATCAATTTTATTCTGTGTAGGAAATTTCTATTTATGAAATTTGATCAAAGCTAGTTGTTAGTTTTGGAGTAATAAGGTATAAGTGGAACTATATGGCCCATACGAACTTATATTATTTAACTTTGTCATAACTGCCTACTTTTAAACACTATCGGTTTCTGTTATTTAAAATAATTATAAGAAAGAAGAAATTTAAAATAAAAACAGTTTTTCAAATTGGATAATGCTAAAAAAAATCCGCTATCACATTCGCTGAAAGCCTGCCCGTGTCCATTATTCTGCGTGACGGAGCAAGTTATTGGCTATGGTCATCTGTAAATCGAAGAGCTCTCATTACACATTATATTACTTTAAGTGTTATAAAATATTTCACATTACTGTAACGTATCTAACTGTATCGTTAGATTGTGGGTTCGATTCTCGATCGATAAATTTTGATTTCGAGGTTCGATAAATGAAATATTTAATATTTTAACTTCTTGAACTCTGGTATAAAGACAAAGTGCGGCGATAAGTACCGCCACACAGTAAACAATGTTTCAAGAATTCGGCGGAAAGTGAGGAGCGGAGTATCTTAGTACTAAGGCTACCCTGCTACTTGCGGGATACAGCGTAAAGCGGAAAAAATCCTTTTGAATATATATGTAACAACATAATTCAATACAATGATATAAATGATTCGGCATTTTGCTTATAACATCATTATGTGAGATACGAGAAGCTACTGAATTATTCACTTAATACACTGAATTACGTTCGTGTTTTAATATACCATTAATGTATGTTTGCAACACACTTAAGATTTCTAATGCAAAAATTATTAAAATCTTTGACTGTATTTTCGTAATATCCATAAGAATTTAAATAATAATTGAATGTTTGAAAAAAAAAATACTTATCATCTATCTATATATATAAAAGGACATGTGCTGACTGACTGAGGTAAGACGCACGCATAGCCGTAACCGCTGATGGTAGAAACGTGAAATTTGGACAGATGTTCATTTTCATAATCTGGACATCCACTAAGAAGGGATTTTGAAAATTTTTAACCATAAAGGGATGAAATTGGGGTTGAAAGTTTGTATGGAAAATTTTTTAAATCGGCACCGATTTTTATAAAATTTGAAATTCAGACTCTTAAAAACATTTCATTGAACATGTGTTTCATGGTTTTTTAGAATTCACCCCCTAAGGGTTCAAATAAGGGGTTGAAAGTTTATACGGAAAAATCTTTAAATCGCCACCAATTTTTATAAAAATTTAAATTCATACTGTTAAAAATATTTTATTGAACACGTATTTCGTGGTTTTTTTAGAAATCTCCCCTAAGGGTGAAAATACGCGGGCGAAGCTGCGCGTGCTTATTAGTTTACAATAAAATCGTAATCGGTGTCGGTCATTCTCCGTGAAACGTGCACACCATTGTGCGATGTAATGATGGACGAGAAACGAGAACGGAGTGTCTTGACAGGTTCTGTCTTGGTTCGTCGTGTCGTTCGTGCGGTATACAGCTAGAAAAAAATCTTACATTTATTGCCCTTAATACTTTGATAAAGTAAACATACCTTACATTAAAATGTAATAATTCTAAAGGTACCTGCGTATGTGCGTAAAATAAAAATGAGATTTTAGACAGTTTCCTTTCTTGGGCTCGCATAGCAAATGATATATGTACCCCTACGGACGTGTTCATATAAATAACAAGATATTTTAACTTTCAGCTTCACGTGCTTAAATTATGATAGATGTTTCTTTAAGTAGGACATTCTTATATATTTCTTATTTTTTTTTAAGTTATATAGCCTATATATAATAAAAGAATAGAAAAGTCAATTCTGTATATGAAATATATAAAAACTAGACAAGCGCGAGTCGGGCTGGTTCCGTATAGAAATTGGTGGTCTCAAGCTTTTTCCTGAATTTAAGCCTAGCTTAGCCAGAGGCCTTTCATCTGATACCTGACTTGAACTAGCGTCTTTAACACGCAATGCTTCCAGTTTTCTGTTTTCGGAGTATCTTGACACTAGGCGCCTAGGTTTCCTCTACCTACTTTCCTATATAAAATGATGCATTAAGCGAATCTCTGAAGACAAAGGATAGTAGCTTATTGTTTTGCTTACAATTTGGTAAAAAGGTGACTCCAATCAAAATAAAAATCTAATAATTTTATAATGTATTATAATAGTAAGTTTTGATATGTTCGTCATCTAAATATATTTTTTTGCTCAAAGTAAGAAGTTTTAAAGTAATAAGTAATTAAGAAGGCTTAAAGAGGAGGGGATTATCTTTATATTATATTATCTTTATATTTAAAATATTTAATTAACCAATATAAAGATATCTACAAATTATTGGTCTGGTTACGCAACCCAACCAGTATATACACAGTCAAAAAATTAAGAAATAAATATCTCTAGGATATTCTCAGAATTAAAAGAGTAGGTTTTTGTGAAAAAATCTATTGTAGCTTTGTCCGGTTTTCTTCATTTAAATTTTAAAATATATACTTGATAAGAAGATTGTTTTGTTTAATGTTTTTAAACAAAAAGTCTACCTTCACAACGAAACTCGGGAAAGTGATCTCCAATGAAAGGTGCCGTAATATTCTCATTAACTGATGCTATAAATAACGAAGAAGCTTTTGGGTGAAATTTGCCTTCAACTCTTTATATTTCAAAACGGTTTTATTTACAAACGAATATTATATTCTGCTTTCGGATTTCTGTTTCAGAAATAAGTAATCAAAGTGAATGATGACGATAAATTTGTATAGAACAATAAGAATAATATTATTTGTTGACGAAAATTTGTTGTCATTATTGTGAATATTTCGTGTGATATTCAAATAGAAAGCGAAGTATAATGTTAAATTGATAAATTTTTATTCATAGTTCTACAAAATATTTTTTTGATATTTTTTTTTTTATAAACAATAATTTTTAATAAATATATTTTTTAGATCGAGATCGATAATCGATTGAGAATAACTGTAGATTCATTTAAAATTCTTACGTATATTAATGCATTTTTACTCAGATATGCAAAGGAAGGAGGAGAATCAGAGGACAAAATCAACCTGCTATAGTATCTAATACTTTATAATCTTACTTATCACACTTGAAATCGTATACAAAATAAATTTAAATATTCAGTTTGTGATTTTGAACCCCGAATCACTACGACAGGTTCCACTGGAAGCGTGTAAAAATAAAAAAAATCAACCAATGTTAAAGATTTTTAAAAAAGACAAAGCCAATGATTTTATTAGTTACGATCTTTGAATTCAAATGAATTTCGTCTACCATTTATTGGTAAAATTTGCATCAGCACCCCTTGTTGCTGAGAAAAAAATCACTGTTTTAACAGCTGTCACGTGTAATTTATGTCTCGCTATCTATGCTGATTTTGTTGGATATTCCGCTATAAATTAGAGAATTCGATAAAAAACATAGATTTCTGCCGAAAAAACATTTTATGGGTCTTTTTTGTGCCAAATGTGGATTACAAATTAACACCATATTTTTATGAGAAATATAATACGACGAAAGTAAGTAAGGCCTTAAGGCGGTCATGACGCAGTAGCATAAGCGTGTGGCTAAATGCAAGCTTGTGGGTTCGATTTCCTTTCGCTGGAATGAACCATTATTTGTTAATATTTTTATGTCTTCGCTTTGGTAACAAGGCAAAAATTTTACCTTAACTATATTATTCCTAACCATATAGTGTTCCTATAAAAGATGAAAAAGATACTTATCTTAGCAAATCTAACGAAAATTTCACGAATTTTAAAATTATGATGAATGTAAGCTTTTAATTTTAAAAAGTATACAGTTCTTAGAATGAAGAGTAGTAGTGTAAATTAACATTGAACTAAGTAGGAAATGAGAGCTCGAGAGTTCGGACGCTATGGATAAGAGATCAAAGTACCATTGGGTTTTTTAAGAATTTTTACGAATTTTGCTGTATAGTTACTGTTGTGTATGTATACTGTTACAGCTGTTGTAGTTTAAAAATTGAACAATAACCAGATCACAAAATCTTATTTATAATATTAGTTTAGATTAATATTTGTTACTATTATTTTCAGAATTCCGTTCTTCACTTTCAGCCCACGAGTAGACGAGGTACTTAGAAAAATTACAGCCAGAAAATGCCTACATCAGATGTGACAATATATTTTTTTTAATAAGATCAATAATTATCAAGAATATTAAGTTCTATAACAGTTGGATAGGCTTACTAAGCTCATACGGTTGTGTTCACACTTTTTTCATATGGTAAAAAATATACTAAATCAAAATTAATTTGTTAAGTAGTTACGTCTAACACGATGTCCAAACTTCGACGAAAGTTTCTTCTTATTTATTATTCTTATGGTCGCTGAGTTCGACGTGATATTAATATTAAAGTCACGTATACTAAAGTTTGAAAAACTCTGCCGAGTACTACTAATAGATAGAATCTATTCCAGTAAATGTCACTCTGAGCTTCACTTCATGAGTTATCTAGTCTATACTAATATTATAAAGAGGTAAGATTTGTATTTTTGTATGTATGTATGTATGTATGTTTGTATTGTTTTCACACGACAACTACCGGACCAATTTCAAAAATTCTTTCGCTATTAGAAAGCTACATCTTCACCATCCCACATAGGCTATATTACATTTTCAAAAAAAATAGGGATCCCTAAAAAAAATGCAATAATGTAACCCAAGGTGTGAAGAAATTGATCTAAAAATTTTTATTATCGCGTGCGCTGCGAAAACTATTGATGGTAAAACAAAATAATGTTCTACAGTATTATAGAACGCATCAATATCTATAAAAAGTCCGGGATACCATATGTCCAACTACCATAGTTATGACAATATAACTACATTTTTAAATTTTATAAGTTGATGAAAGTGCCGGCAATAAACAAACCATTTGATTCATACCTCTGCATTAATCCTTATTCTATTAAATGATATTTTACTCTCCGAACTCTCCCAAATCTCCCAACCCTCCCAACCCTCCCAACCCTCCCAACCCTCCCAACCCTCCCAACTCTCTTAACTCTCCCAACTCTCTTAACTCTCCCAACTCTCTTAACTCTCCCAACTCTCTTAACTCTCCCAACTCTCGCAACTCTCGCAACTCTCCCAACTCTCGCAACTCTCGCAACTCTCCCAACTCTCCCAACTCTCCCAACTCTCCCAACTCTCCCAACTCTCCCAACTCTCCCAACTCTCCCAACTCTCCCAACTCTCCCAACTCTCCCAACTCTCCCAACTCTCCCAACTCTCCCAACTCTCCGAACTCTCCGAACTCTCCGAACTCTCCCAACTCTCCCAAATCTCGCAACTCTCGCAACTCTCCCAACTCTCGCAACTCTCCCAACTCTCCCAACTCTCCCAACTCTCCCAACTCTCCCAACTCTCCCAACTCTCCCAACTCTCCCAACTCTCCCAACTCTCCCAACTCTCCGAACTCTCCGAACTCTCCCAACTCTCCCAACTCTCCCAACTCTCCCAACTCTCCCAACTCTCCCAACTCTCCCAACTCTCCGAACTCTCCCAACTCTCCCAACTCTCCCAACTCTCCGAACTCTCCCAACTCTCCCAACTCTCCGAACTCTCCGAACTCTCCGAACTCTCCCAACTCTCCCAACTCTCCGAACTCTCCGAACTCTCCGAACTCTCCGAACTCTCCGAACTCTCCGAACTCTCCGATCTCTCCGATCTCTCCGAACTCTCCGAACTCTCCGAACTCTCCGAACTCTCCGAACTCTCCGAACTCTCCGAACTCTCCGAACTCTCCGAACTCTCCGAACTCTCCGATCTCTCCGATCTCTCCGAACCCTCCGAACCCTCCGAACCCTACGAACTCTCCGAACCCTACGAACTCTCCGAACTCCTTTAATCCTTTTTTCTTTTTTTTTTTAAATTATAATAATAATATTATATATATTTTTTTTAAAACGTAAAATTTTCTTTTTTTGTTATTATTATTAATAATATTTAAAATAATATAATATAATAAATAACGTGTTATAAATAAATAACGTGTTATAAATAAATAAAACGTTTTTTTAATTTTTTTGTTTTTTAAATTTTATTTTTTTTTTTTATTTTTTAATTAAATATATTAAATTAGTATATAATTAAATTAAAAAAAAAATACTATTTTTTTTAAGGTTTAGGTAATTCATAACATTGGCTCTCTTACGTGAGTGATATTCGTAATTCTTTACGAAATGTATGTATTTTGTATTTAATGACATGTTGTTGCCACTATAAATAAATATTGTGTTAGTAATATTAAATAAAACTACTTTTATTAATCAGTTACATGGATTTTAGTAGTTTTGTTCTACTCACCCATGTGAACACATGACATATGTACAAAAAGCAATTTTAACATAAACACTTTTAGCAAGGTAGTTTCAAATAGTAGCTGAAGGCATAAATAACTGAATGATTTCTAAAGTAAGCAATTACAAATAGGTATTAACCACATTCAGAACTACGATAATAATTGATTAACTAAATAATCAATTACCCGAATAGTCGAGGTTATGTGGCAGAGTACGAGTAGTACTCTGAACCACACCAGAGCCGACTTCACGTAGATAATTATAAATAGGTCTTAACCACATTTATAATTAAAATAACAATTAATTAATCAAATAATTAATTGTCCAAATAGTCGAGGTTAGCCAGTGGTGGAGCACGAGTAGTGCTCCGACCCACACCAGAGCCAAGACTGCATGTACAACGCCCGTGCAGCCTTTTATATCATCGTTCACAAATAAGTTGCAGGGTAGAATAATAAGAATTGATGACGCAATCGCGTCATAGTGGCGTGACTCCTGTACTCAAAGCATAAATTGCGCAGAAAGTGAAAATCTTAAGTTTTCAATTATTGTTTGTGTGATGACAGAAAAAACTCGACAAAGATTTCAATATTTAATATTCTCCAATATAAGTTGAAACTTTCTCAAGCAGCCACGTAGTTCTTGCAATTTGTGTATGATAGATTTGTTGTTGTATTAGTACTGTAAAGAAATCAAACACCTCGAGGCTTTTACAGAACTTATATTTCTTCCAGAGTTAAACACTGTTAAGCTTGTACAATGTCACATCTTAAATTCTAATACAATATATCATTCTAGAGAATCTCTTTATTCTTCCGCTCCAAATCTAAAAGTATATCTAATTATTACAAAATATTATTATATAGCTATTATAATTTTTCCGACTACATAAAGCGTCATTTTATTCATGTTCCCTCGTGACAGTTCTATATTATTTCTTTTTAAAATATCTTTTTATTCAACAAAGAGGTTGATTTACATTTTTATAATAAATTATTGCGAATATTAAAACTAATTAATATAAAATCATTACATTCGGCCATCCTACTTCGTGCAATCTCCTGATGCACGACTACTCACAAAAACAGTAAAAATCAACATTTTTTTATAAATTCATTACATTCGGTCGATTACAAATAAAACATATTTTTATATTGCAGCTGCCCAATTGATTTTCAACAAATTTACTTATTAAACTATCGCGTCTTATGGAGCTACTACAATCATGTTATCAAACGACATGTGCATTAAATACAAGATTTATCATGTTACTTTACAAAAAATCTTTATTTTTGTGACCAGAAGACTTTTGAATTCTCTCAGTGGTTTACCTATACATACATATAACGAAATTGTAACTTATCGGTACATGGAAGAAATACGGGATAATCTATTATTGGGGCACTATCAATAAACCAAAACGATTTATTAAAATGTCTGTCGGTTTTGTCGGTTTATGTGTCCTTGCGTTTGTCTGTGCGTTTGTACTATAAAGGTTTTAGTTATAAAAGTTGAGCAAACAAAGAAATATGTAGTGTAAATTTCAGTTTTCCTTAAAATAATATTAAATCATACACACATAAATATAAATATGTTCTGATGTCAACTAGCTACATGCTTGTTTATCTATATGTATATTGCCTATATACAATTTTAAGTTTATAAGTTCTTGCTATTACCTATAACCTGTCAGTTTTGCTTTTGTAACTTTTCTTTTCGTATTATTGTTAACTTTTTTCCTTCCTTCAGTGTATAAAATTTTGCTCTTTTTTGTTTCGTGTGTTAAGTTTTCCGTTAATGATCAACTTTAATTTCACTCTAAATTATATAAAAATAAATATATGAAATAATAAGAATAGCGTATTAATATTTGAAACTCCTATAATGGTAGCCGCTATAATTACAAATATCCTACATAATAATAATAATTCTTTCCTGTACAAAACAAAATAAAGAGAAAGTAAAGAAAATACATCACATAAGAAAATGTACAGCAGGCTGCCTTATCGTCATAAGCGATCTCTGCCAGGCAACCTTAGGGTGTAGGAGAATGTAAAATCGGTAGGCGTGTATGTGCTTTATATACTTATACATACTTAAATATATATGAAATAATTTATTATGTTAAAATATAATTTCTAATATCAAGAAATATATATAAATACGGTCACGTTAATTCGCAAAGGAAAGATACAAAAGCTTAAATATATTCTAATATCTAGACTTATTATTATTGAGCATATATATACATAGTTAAAACAATATTTATAAGATGATAAGGAGTTTTTACAACAATTATAAGGCAAAACATAGTAAATATTTTTTTTCATCTTATGTAAAACATTAACGTCTTAAATGTCTCATGAAAAACGCAATAACGATTATACAAAGATTTCTAAATTTTAAATTCCTGCAATATGAGCGTGCTGATTTTGATTTAGTAATACAATGTGTTCCCTTAACTTAACACATAAATCTCTAACCATAGTTGAAATATTCGAAACGATCATCTTTAAACTATATATATTAAGTGACTTAAAACACCAGATATTCTTGGGATTGTAAAGTTTACTCGGTAAAGAACCGATTCTGAGTAATCCAATTTGATCATAGTAGGGTTTACCTCAATTTTTACAAGTGAAAACATACTGAATTTAGATACAAATATCAAAGGTGAGCAATTTTAAAGAGTAAAACTAATTTTAAAAATTATGATTTATAACAAAAAAATAAAGGATTTTTCATATACTTTTTAACGTAAACAATGCTACAAAGGTTTAGGTATCATCCCCCATATGCGATCACCGCACTTCACCACCCTTCTGAAGGATTTTCTTGATTACTTTTGAGATACTAACTATACTTTCATAAATAAATTTATAAATTTTTATTGTCCGTTTACGCTTAATCAACAGAATTGGTTTATGAATAAAGAGTTTATGTCAATATTAAACATGTTTGTACGACAAAACTATAGCAAAATAACTTTTATTGAATTGGCTAAAAATTTAATTTTCAATTATTATTATCATTTTTCATTGTAGTCTTTAAATCTACGTTAACAATGCGGTCCCAGTTCGGTGATCGGTATTCCGTTGTGAACGAAAATACACTAAATAATGACTACCATCTTGTTATATGGAGTACAGAATCGCATTAAGGTAAAATAACTACATACGTAGCAATGTATTACTATTATAAACTGTAACAACCAGTAAACAAATTGAATTGCAATCTTTTATGAGCTAACGATTGCTAAAATTTCGAGTTCGTAAGAGAGTAAACATCTATACCCTGGACAAATCTGGCTAGACTAAGACTAAGGTAAGCAACAGGTTTAAAACACGGAAAGCCATATTTAAAAGCATTAAAATCTCCTCTACACCTAGAACACTAGCAAGTGACGTCTCTTATTTGGTTATCTGATGAATTTTCAAAAGGTAAATGATCGTGAACCAACCCCTGGACAGAGGTCCAGAAGAGGTAAAGCTAAGAAGTTTACTAGTATTAGCTTACAAAGTGATTAAATTAATTTGCTTAAGTATGCATAATGCAGATATTGACATTAAAGCACTCGCTCTATGCACATTTCAATTCGCTATCATTAAAGAAAATGTCAGAATATACGTATAGATACATATGGTACTAAATTGCAGTAAAAATCGTATATGGATTTAATTTCCTTGTGCTGTGCTTTTTTTTTTTTGTCGTTTAATATATTTGTTGCTACAATAATTAAATTACATAATGCTGATCCTAATCCTGACCTGATCCTGATCCTGACTCGATTGAGACTACGTTCTACTTTCAATGCATGATATAGGAGCTAAGATAAATCAATAAATCTTCTGGTTTTTACTATTTCTTAAAGGCTTATCGAATATCCTAATACAAACAATCAATAGCATAGCATAACAGAAATATTCGCGTATTTTTTAATATTGCATAGCTTCATTTATTTAAGAAGCCGACCATAATTTTACTCAGATTTTTTTTTCTTAATTTTAGTTGCCGATTCGAAATATTTTCACTCAAAACTCATTATAATCAAAAGAGCAAAACTTATAGTCTGTTTCTAATCCCAATTATATATTTCAGCACATTTATTTGCTTATCTAAGTCAATTTTCTACAATTTACAATTTAGGTGTTGATCGTGTCAAACTGCAGAATTACATTTAAACATAATCTAATATTTTTTTATATTATTATTAACTAAAATATGACTAATCTCTATCTTTTATACACAAATTTATAAATCTGAACATTGCCTTTGTATACCAGTAAGAAGTTCTTTATTCAACAACTCTTTATTTCATCGACGCGCTTTATCACATCAGACGAACTACTCATCAGAAGACGTAGACGAATCTTACGGCCGCGAAGATCTCTTCTAATGTTTTGTATTTTCAATAAATTGCCCTTTTCGTTTCTCATTGCCCTCATTCCACTGGGTGGTTCCTCTGGGGTGTCAGCAGTCTCAGCGTCCGACTCCATATCCCTCAAATTAATGCAATAAATTTCATTAAAAACTAATAATCTTAGTAAATTGATTGATATATTTGAATTGTCAATTCAAAAGCATTCTCTTTTAAATATCATTCTAGAATCATTCAAAATGGATCATCAAAATGTCAATAAATAAATCAAAAGTAAAACAGGAAAAAAAAAAAAAAATACTAAAATAACCAATATAAATAACCAAAAATATTAATTTAATTTCAAATCACCTCTACTATACTAGTGTACAGTGACCTGACGTAACCCGCGGTCACCACCGACCAGCGAGCAAGCAGACTCACTAACTCAAAATACATATCACTACTTTTTTATTTCATCTATGGTACGCTAACCACTTCATGTACGGCCCGCTCACCGTATCATCCATGGTATCATCTACTCTAACCACTTCATGTGACGGCCCGCTCACCGCATCATCCATGGTATCACTACTCTAACCACTTCATGTGACGGCCCGCTCACCGCATCATCCATGGTATCATCTACTCTAACCACTTCATGTGACGGCCCGCTCACCGCATCATCCATGGTATCACTACTCTAACCACTTCATGTGACGGCCCGCTCACCGCATCATCCATGGTATCACTACTCTAACCACTTCATGTGACGGCCCGCTCACCGCATCATCCATGGTATCATCTACTCTAACCACTTCATGTGACGGCCCGCTCACCGCATCATCCATGGTATCACTACTCTAACCACTTCATGTGACGGCCCGCTCACCGCATCATCCATGGTATCACTACTCTAACCACTTCATGTGACGGCCCGCTCACCGCATCATCCATGGTATCATCTACTCTAACCACTTCATGTGACGGCCCGCTCACCGCATCATCCATGGTATCATCTACTCTAACCACTTCATGTACGGCCCGCTCACCGTATCATCCATGGTATCATCTATGGTACGCTAACCACTTATCAATCTTCATACTATTCTAATAAGATATACAATGAAAATTCTAAAGTGACTAAATTTACAATCAAAAGCTATACATACTAAAGCTAGCAGTGTAAAGTTTGGTTTGCATGTTTTTTTTTTTTTTCGTACCTCACTATAGGGCGCATCCCGCTTCTGAGATGTAAAGAAATCAAACACCTCGAGGCTTTTACAGAACTTATATTTCTTCCAGAGTTAAACACTGTTAAGCTTGTACAATGTCACATCTTAAATTCTAATACAATATATCATTCTAGAGAATCTCTTTATTCTTCCGCTCCAAATCTAAAAGTATATCTAATTATTACAAAATATTATTATATAGCTATTATAATTTTTCCGACTACATAAAGCGTCATTTTATTCATGTTCCCTCGTGACAGTTCTATATTATTTCTTTTTAAAATATCTTTTTATTCAACAAAGAGGTTGATTTACATTTTTATAATAAATTATTGCGAATATTAAAACTAATTAATATAAAATCATTACAGTACTAATATGTAATCTATATTTTAACCCGGAATTTATGTAGGAAAAATTACGTTTGCAGTGTGCGCGCAATTACAGTTTACCTAGACAAATATGAAATAAATAAACATTTTTCTTTTAAATATGACTATTCTTGCAAGCTCAATCAAATTAATTCCAAAAGACTTAAAATTACAATTATTTAGTGCACAACAGCGTGGATAACCAAACTAAAAAATTATTCATTTTGATGGTTCTGTACCTCAAAAGAAAAAAACAGAATCCTTATAGGATCACTTTGTTGTCCGTCTGTCCATTTTTAATTGTCATTATAAATGCACAACGCAGGCCATACACAGCTGTATCGACTCATGTTTCATTTATCCCTTACACACAGCATTATCCCTCCGTTCCCACCAAAAAACTCTCTCTGTATCTGGTCTAGGGCAGGTACACAGTCCTAGGGCCAAAGGGCGCACCCATATTGATGGTTGCCGCTCGAGACCACGGCCAGATGGCCTTGATGCCGTTCCCCAGCGCCAGAAGAAAGGAGCTGGACTAGAGAATGCTTCAATGCTAGCTCTTTTAAAGTAGGTTTAGAAACAATTGCACATATTTTGGAGCTCTTTAAATAATCATCAATCATCAATCTTTCGTTTAAATATTTTTACATATAAGAATAATAGGTAGACTACCTATTACGTTGTTTATGATTTTTACCATTTAAGTATTCTTTTGTTTGTGTCGTTTGTTTAAGGAATGCAATTCAGTATATTAGATATTTATCTAATTATTTAATTCAGTAGTTTAAGCGGGCGAAGCCGCGAGTGGGTCGCTAGTTTTATATATTTTCATATTATTTTTTTATTTTATATAAATCTATTGCTTTGCAAAATTACACTTTTTAGCGACGATTTTTGGTTCATTTTCCGCCCAACGAATGTCATATTTTCCGCCATTCAACTCGCACTGCGTTCATAATATGATCAGAGTTCCTTAACATTAGGTTCTCAGGTTTCCGCCGCCTACTCCCCTATATAAAAAAATAATAGGTACATACATAAATTTCACAACTAAAATCTTTGAATGTTACAACTATAATCTTATTAGTATTAGCAATTTAAGTGTTTCACCTGGCTTAAAGAGCTGTATTATTCTAGCTGACTGAGTTTATATACGAAGTGACAATTTAATCTTTTCATGCCAGGCACTTCCGTAAGTTATTGTTGAGTGTAAATAAAGGACCTATAAACAAACTATTTTGTGTACTACAAAATATTTTTAATTTTGTATGGTTTCATATGTCTATCTATCGCGGTAAGTGAAAACCAAGTGATGAGTCACTCCATTCCAAACTTTTCTCAATTAAAAAACTGAACTGTGTGGCAAAACTTTGTCCAGCTAATAACTAGAGTAATAAAAATATATGTGAAATCTAAACGTTTTCTCGAATGTGGTGTCCGTTTGTTAATTTATGAAAGTTATATTAGTATTTCTGCTGTTTATTAAAATACTACCGCCACTCAATAGGTAAATGTCCCGAAAATAATTAGATTTAAATTGAAGTGGGGAGTATTCTAACATTAGGTTCCCGGTGGAAAGCATAATGCTGCTTAAACTCTATTTTTTATTTATTAAAATCAAAAACTTAAAACCTACCCTTACAACTATAACATTATTAACTTATTTCGCATGTTTATACGACTATACATGTAACATGGGTATGTTGGTTACACCAACATATTCTTGTTCTTATGCAAAGTTGGTAACTTGTTGCCAGCGTGTTTATTTATTAAGCTTAAGTTTGATCTTTGTTGGAAACTCGTGTACTAAAAGGCAAAATATGTTAAAAACAAAGTGCATGGTTAAAAGTGCATATATTAACTTGTTAGAAAGTTTCATTACAATATTACGTAGCTTCGTGTACGTTCACTTATATTTTATATATATACATTTCTTTTGATTAGTAATGCATAAAGAAACATTTTTTTATTACTTTTCATATTTTCTATTATTTTTACTATTGATTTTTATATTTTTTTTAGTATTTGTTTTTTTTTAAGTTTTACGCTAATCCACATTTTAAACTAATTAATAAAGAAATTAAGTTCGATTCAAACTCAGAAGAATGAAATATTTATTATTTTAATTTCATAGCTCTGGTAACGGGGCAAAGCGTGGCGTTGACTGCCGTCACTCAACATTCAATGTTATTTTGCACTCTAGGTTAAAGAGGGAGGCCCTCTACCTACCCTTAAATAAGCGGTATACATCGTAAAGCTAAAAAATCAGGCTAGACTAAAAATCGTATTCAAGACCGCATTTACAATAAAACATTATTCAAGTACGTTAATAAGCCATAAATGATGTTGATTTCCGCTTTACTGATTATCTATATATATAAAAGGACTTGTGCTGACTGACTGAGGTAAGACGCACGCAGAGCCGTAACCGCTGATGGTAGAAACGTGAAATTTAGGCAAATGTTTATTTTCATATTCTGGACATCCACTAAGAAGGGAATTTGAAAAATTTTAACCCTAAAGGGACGAAATAGGGATTGAAAGTTTGTATGGAAAAAAAACTTAATCTGTACCGATTTTTATAAAATTTGAAATTCAGACTCTTAAAAATATTTCATTGAACACGTGTTTCATGGTTTTTAAAAATTCATCCTCTAAGGGTTCAAATAAGGAGTTGAAAGTTTATATGGATAAATCTTTAAATTGCCACCGATTTTTATAAAAATTTAAATTCAGACTGTTAAAAATATTTTATTGAACACGTGTTTCGTGGTTTTTTTAGAATTCACTCCTAATAAGCGGGCGAAGCCGCGCGCGCCCTCTAGTATATATATATATATATATAACTTAACTTAACTTAACTTAGCTTCACGCTTTATCCCTTGCGGGGTAGTCAGAGAGAACGGAGCGCCAAACGCTACGGTCTCTACATACCTCTTTCGCCTCGTCCACTGTCATCAACCTCTTCATACATGCCCTTCGGGGGGTCCTCATGCTTTTTACGTGACCTTCCTCCAGTATCTTTGATACTGTGTTTTCGAAGGTCAACCGAGGTCTCCCCCTACCTCTCTTACCGCTCACTTTTCCATCATAAATCTTTTTTGCCATTCTTTCATCACTCATTCGTTCGACGTGCCCAAACCAGCTGAGCACGTTCTTCTTCATTCTCACCGTGACAT
The DNA here is from genome assembly GCA_021202915.1 of Heliconius himera. Classification (NCBI taxonomy): domain Eukaryota; kingdom Metazoa; phylum Arthropoda; class Insecta; order Lepidoptera; family Nymphalidae; genus Heliconius; species Heliconius himera. The sequence continues at coordinate 122,214 of JAJHJA010000146.1, read as the reverse complement.
CCTCTCTAGTACCTGCCATTCTGTGTACCTCTTCATTGCGGATTCGATCAGCTAAGCTGACTCCGCATATCCTACGAAGAGATCGCATCTCCACAGCATTCATCTTTCTTTCATTCTTCTTCTGTAATACCCACGTTTCGCTGCCGTATAACAGAGTCGGTACCAAAACTGCATTGTGTACGGCCAAACGCGCAGCTGTGCTGACGTTTCGCCGTCTCATCAATGCAGCTAAGGCTCCGTTAACCTTGTTACCGGCAGCAATACGCCTTTCCACATCCATCTCGTATCTTCCATCTCTACTGAACATACTTCCCAAGTATACCACTTCATTCACTTGTTCTAATATCATACTATTTACACTGATCTTGCATTCCGTCCTTTCTTCATCTCTTTCAAAAATCAGAACCTTTGTCTTATTCACATTGAGGCTTAGACCATTATATTCACACCCTTCTTTCAGAGTGGTGACCAATGCCTGCAACTCGCATTCTGATGATGCAATAAGCACTGCATCATCTGCGTACAGCAGGCAATTCACATTCAGGTCACCTACTTTCACTCCCATATCACTTTGTTTCACTCCTTGGAGACAGCTATCCAAATACAAATTGAACAACCAAGCTGACATGGCGCAACCTTGTTTAACACCCGATCGGATGTCAAACCAGGGCGACATGCCAGCTCCTACTCGCACGCAGGCTGAGTGATCTCTGTAAAGAGACTTTACAGCCTGCAGCAAGGGTCCGCTCACATTGTACCGGGGTAGTATCTCCCATAATTTCGCTCTAACAACTCTGTCAAACGCCTTTTCCAAGTCCACAAAAGCACAGAAAACTTTTTGGTTAACGGCCAAAAATTTTTCCGTGATCATGCGGAGGGAAAAGATCTGATCCATACACCCTCTTCCAGGTCTAAAGCCCCCTATATATATATATATATATATATATATATATATATATATATATATATATATATAAAAGGACTTGTGCTGACTGACTGAGGTAAGACGCACGCAGAGCCGTAACCGCTGATGGTAGAAACGTGAAATTTGGGCAGATGTTTATTTTCATATTCTGGACATCCACTAAGAAGGGAGTTTGAAAAATTTTAACCCTAAAGGGATGAAATAGGGGTTGAAAGTTTGTATGGGAAAAAAATGTAATCTGTACCGATTTTTATAAAATTTGAAATTCAGACTCTTAAAAATATTTCATTGAACACGTGTTTTATGGTTTTTAAGAATTCACCTCCTAAGGGTTCAAATAAGGGGTTGAAAGTTTATATGGAAAAATCTTTAAATTGCCACCGATTTTTATAAAAATTTAAATTCAGACTGTTTAAAATATTTTATTGAACACGTGTTTCGTGGTTTTTTTAGAATTCACTCCTAATAAGCGGGCGAAGCCGCGCGCGCCCTCTAGTTATCAATATATTTATGATGTAACAATTTGGTGTTCCTCTTAATTGCTTCATTTTCGTGCATTGTGCTTTTAGACTGTAAACCTCAACGTGCAACGGACTGAACTACCTTTATGTTGTCAATAAAATTGGAAATTTAATTATCTATACTTATAATAAATCTGTAGAAAAGTCGTTTCTGTACATTGAAAATATTTAAAAAAAAATTAGCCAGGGTGTTAAAGGATAATTAACAGAATCCATTTCCAACATTTTTGGAATTTTTGTCTGTTTGTCTGTTTATCTGTTTATCTGTTTGTCTGTTTGTCTGTTTATGTGAACACGTATCACGTAAAAAGTACACAATAAATTTAAGCAACTTTTATACATAAAAATTACAAATAAATCAAGGTAGGTTTTAGTGTTTATTTCATTGTAATCGCTTCACTCTATCAAAAGATATCTCTAGAAAAGTATTTAAGTTTTCAAGAAGTTAATATTTGAGATAGTAAAAATCGATACAAGTAACGCGATACTCTCTTTCATACGCGTAACGCTATCACTAATTGCGATGATCTTAAATAGATGGCGCTGTGCATAAAAGAAAATATAGTTTGGAAAGGTTACCGCTACACTCTATCAAAAAATAATGTACTTAAAGTTTTAAAGATATTTATATTTGAAAAAAAAAAAGAAATTATTAAGAAATAAATTATTATATTGTTGAGTTATTATCTGCTTAACGTTAATTACGTCATGTAAGTGTAATCTATACTTATAATAAATTTAACATAAACATAGTAGTATTTTTCTAACAATGTTCGAATGGTTACAGTTCAATTGTAAGTCCAAAAGAATGACTTTAGAAACGTCTTATTTATTTGACTGTTGATAAATTTACGTATTTTTAAAGTACAATTGTTCATAGTACTAACTACAAAGTAAACTACATTTGAATTGTTGGTGAAGATTACCTTCGTAACAGTCTAGCTTAATTCGTAATTATTTAACACAGTGATAAAGAATGACTTAATATTCAAAGAAATATTTTCAATAGGTTCTTCAGTCCGTTCGTTCGTTTATGTTATTAATATTTTTTTAAGAAACGTATAAAAAAATAACTTTTGGGAGCAGCTTCTAAAAAACTGTGTCTCAAGAAAAAAATGCTCTGACACTGTTTATAAAAATATCCCGCAGTATTATTTCATTACTTACAAGCGACACGTACCGACATTGCACTATTGCACCTGTATGTTGCATGTATGTATGAACCAAGGGTATTTTAGGGTACATACCTCAAAATTCTTATAAGATAAGTTTGTTGTTTGTCCGTCTGTCCGTCTGTCAAGACTATTTTGTACAAGATCGGTTAAAGGTTAGATACCTCAATGTTCAAGTCTATATTCCCTTAGAACACAAAAAATCTATCTTCTAAATCATCGCAATCAAATGACGATAAAATATGAAGGTTTATGCTTCGTTTTTTGTCGCATTTTCTATCATAACTATAAGGTACTTCCCGTTGATATACAATTACGAAATTTGTTAAGAAGTTAAAATTTACGGCACGTATAAAGGAAAATTCCAAAATTATTTTTCAAAAATTGAATACTTATTGTAATTGTGTCACAGAAAAGAACCATTAGGTACAAATTTTAATCGGTACTTAATTTGATACAAAATGTCAACTTAATTAGTTATTCTTTTGGTGTATCTCCATTCATGAAAGTGGTACGAAACTCTCGTGGCATGAGTACGACTTGAACTTGACCGAAAATGTTGATTATTTTATAGATTATATAAAAATGCCTAAAAACGTGCTTTCTACGTATATTCTGTATATCAATTATATATTTAACTAATAATATATGTTACTAATTTAAAAACTGTACAGGAGCTAGACAAGTTATTTTGCAAATAATATCGTGAGTACTTATCCAAATCAATTAATTATTAGTTAAGGCTGTTTGTAATATCTATATTTCTTAAATGAGTAATCATGTAATTCAAGCGGACAAAGCTGCGAATAAATAATAAAATTATCGTTGTAAAATAAAATACGATTTGTCAAGAACGACGCACGCACATATACACCTATCGAAGGGAAACCGCCGCATACGCCTCATTCCGAAATCGAGCCGTAGGTTTTGGCGGCAAAGTTAAAAGTTCTAAAATCTAAAGGTTTTAGTAGTATTTTTGTAGTAGTATGTGTTTACGTTATTGTTATCAAAGCGTAACTGCCTCACACGAAATATAGATATGATTAAACATCGTGAAATGAAAAAAAAACCTACGTCTACACCGTTGCTTAAATTCTTTAGATATGGAATTAAAATATTTTACCAATATGCTATTTCCGTAAAAGGAGCGCTGACGCTTCTCTTCTCTTCTTTGTTAAAGGCCAAAGTTGTGGCTGTAACGTGACTGGTGTGGGTCCGATCCCCACTTGGAGGATTGAATTATAATTTAATAATATTTTCATTTCGTTTAATAATATTTTCATTTCGCACATCAGTCACACATTATACGCAATATCTTAATACTTAACATAATCTCATAATCTTACGCATAATCTTTACCCTGCTAAAGGCGGGATAAAGCGTGGATCTGGTTTTAACTTTATGTGAACCGATTAAAATAAAGTCCAGTCCAGTTGAGGCCAGTCGTGGCGCAGCGGCACGAAGTGTGACTGTAAAACCGACTGGTTGTGGGTTCGATCCCCACTGGAGGAGATGAAATATTTACTTAAATTTATATTTCCAATTCTTCGCTCTGGTGTCGAGCGAACGAGAACACGAAAGAACGAGAACACGCAATGCCTCCAGAATTCGGCAGAAAGTGGGGAACGGAGTGTCTTAATACTAGGGTTCCTCTGCAAGGGCAGATTAAGATTAAGCCGTTTCTGAGATTATCGTGAACAAATTCACAGACAAACAGACAAACTGACCAAGTTCTATTACAATGTTAATTGTAATATCTTCCATGTACAGACACCGATGAGTTAGGATTTTATTGTAAGTATCGATAAGTTGTTTTATTTCAAAAATTCAATTGAAGATTCTCATGGGAGGTACGAAAATGCGACCTAAAGTTTTAATAAATTTCTCATTAAAAATCTTCATTGCGTTGCAAACATACATTATAGGTATATCAAAACACGAACATAATTCAGTGTGTTAATTAAATAATTTTGTGGTTTAAGCGGGCGAAGCCGCGAGCGGGTCGCTAGTTATGTAATAAAAAGCAATTTGCATGCACATTAAATTGAGTGTGGAAATTTATATAGATATTTACAATTCTTAATGGCATATTAATAACTATATATATATTTTTTTAGCTTTACGTACCTAGCTAACGCTAATTTGTATACGTTTTCTAAATAAGTATTTTTCTTTCTTAAGTGTGGAATAACACTTTAAAAAATGTTGCAAATATTTAATAAATAGTACTCTCTCTCTTGCCAGACGATAATTCTTAGTAATTGTCTATGGGTAGCAGAAATTTGTAAAAATGTCCTTATAGAGATGCTAACAACATAAATAAGTTGAATCAAGCGTATAAAAATTTCGACGTACCTTGATGAAAACGTATGTCTTAGCGATGAGAGCGCCTGGTCGGTTTCAAGTCAAGCTACGTCAAATGTTTTATACGTTTTCTAAGTAAGTTAACGTATTTACCAAAACGTGGTTAGATACATTTATCTTTAATCAGCTTCACGCTGTATTCCGGACACAGCAAGATAGGCAGAGCGAACCTAGTTTTAAAACACTCCGTTCCCCATTATTCGCCGAATATTGGAGGCATTGCGTGTTGAGTGATGAAACTCAACGCCTTGGATTTTTTTTTAACAGATATATTATATATATATATATATATATATATATATATATATATATATATATATATATATATATATATATATATATATATATATATATCTGTTAAAAAAAATCCGCCTCGTATCACAGCATAAAGAATATTAACAAACTAACAAAGTAAGGCGTTGGCGTAGTTCCATCACTCAACACGCAATGCCTCCAATATTCGGTGAATAATGGGGAACGGAGTGTTTTAAAACTAGGTTCGCTCTGCCTATCTTGCTGTCGAATAATGGGGGACTATATATATATTAAAAGACATGTAGCTTATACATCAGAATAAAATTCTTACTTATTAGTGTAAGCGAGCGAAGCCGCGGCACGTCGCTAGTGATAAATAAATTACTTAGAATTAATGTGCCAATACAATGATACTTTGCCCTAATTCGGCGGTGACAAGATAGCTAATTTACATTATTCAGCAATATTTTTGTTTCCCGTCCTGTCCCAACGCCGTCTTAGCGGTCATTATGCAAACTGTTCCGTGACCCGCATCTGAATTGTTCAGGGTATCTAAATGAAAGAGTTGGTTCCGAATAGTCTCCTTACAAATAAAGGGTTAAACTGATTAGTTAAATTACGAATTCTAAAGATTTTTGCATACTCTCTATTAAATTCAATTTGACATTTTAAATATGAAATGAGATTTAACGAACGTCAAATTAATATTCGTTTTCTTTAAATAATAAGTTAAGATATAATTTAAAAAAATATTGAATAGAACCGACAAAGTTTCTCTACCAATCCTTAAAAATTAAGGAAAAAATATTATGGAAAAGCTATCTTGTGTTCCACTGTTCTGACACAGATTGATTTAATTTATATACCTATTTAAATATATTAAACTGAATTTATAAAATTGACAAAATTACGATCAAATATTGTATATCGTTATAATATATTTGTTTAAAATCAATAAGAATCGTATCCATAACTAATGATAACATAATGAAATAGTATCCACCTGACAATTGATTGACCGAAAAAGTCTGAACATAAAGTCTGGTCTGTTCTTTTGCTGGCAAACTACTTAGTCTCCATACAAAGCTGATCCTAATAAAAATTGCGAAAGTTGCTGAGAATCATTAAAAATAAATTTTGCATCACTGTGATTTTTTACATCTGATCAACAGCTCATGGATATTCATTTTACGCCTCTTTCTTTGAACCTATTTTATAGTGTATGTATGACATAGAGGTTTTTTACTCGATAGTGGGGACACATTAGTTATTCTTTAAGAATGACTTCGATATTAATACACTTAATGCAATTCATATTAGATGGCAATCATAAACAGGTTTATTATAGTGAGTGAGGCAAAAATAAAGAAAATCTATTCTTCCAGCTTAGGCTGGAATTTTTAATAATCGTAATAAGCAGAAAATACGTTATTAACAAAACAAACAATACAAAAGACACGTTTTGACAATAATTATAAAATTATAAAAAATATGTTCAAAGATGAATACGTATAAACGCACTACATATAAAAGCATTCAAAATCCTGAAAGGTTCAGATTTTGGTAGCTACGCATTATATATAAAAATGTCGCAACCCACAATAAGACAAATACTGAAAGGAAAATATACAACAAATATTTATCAGATATCATCACCATAAATCGCATCGACTTTACTATGAGTGATCGATTTTATTACACTGCGTAAGAATTTACGGTTATTTCAAGGAAATGGCCGCGATCAATACACGTCTTTCCGCACTTTGACATAGTTTTTATTGTGATTTATTTAAATTCTTTTCATAATATTGGGAAAGTCTAGTAAGAGGCAATTACTATGTAGATTTTTTTTAATCCTATATATTATAATTTCTTTTCTGAAACTGCTTATAGGTTCCTCTACCTTTGTACTGTTATAGTTGTGGAATAATTTATCTTAGTTTGAACTGTGTAAGCACAATTTATGATTAGCGGTTTTATATTATATGGTTTCTTATTGACTATAAACCGACTGGTTGTGGGTTCGATCACCACTCGAGGCAAAGCGCGGCGTTGAGTTCTGGCACTCAACACGCAATGTCTCCAGAATTCTGCAGAATGTGGGGAACGGAGTGTCTTAACACTAAGTTCACTATGCCTACCCTGCTGTGTATAATGGGATACAGCGTGAAGTTGAATTATGTTTATTAATTTAGATTTTTGTATATAGATGAATCTATTAAGTTTCAAGTATCCTATTGAAATAAGTATGACTAAAATATACTTTTTAGATTCATTAGAATGTAAAAAGTATAGTCTTCTAAAGTCATTAAACTAAGATTGTTTTTAAAATATTTTTTGAGCTTCTCGGTATATTCCGCAAGTAGGCGGAACGAACCTGGGAATCTAGGGTGGAGACATATGTGTGTTATATGATAGAATATATTCTCCTCTGGATATATATATCCACAATATGTTTAACGAAACTGGCAAAACACATATACCAAATTTACACAACTGGGCATCGTATCCACATCCTTTTCGTTCAGTCCGTCTGTTTCATTGTTATACAGTTGTAAAATATCATATTAATAAGAAACAAAACTGCATTAACTTAACATTATAAAATTTTAAGATGTATTTTATTTATAAATTTATCCAACAAGTTTCTCTTGTTAGCTTTTCCTCTTCGATTAGCTGTATTTTCTCAGAGTTGCTCATTAGAAGGTGGGAAACGTCGAGGAACGATATTTAATCAGATTTTTTGCTGCTGTTTAAAATGCACAGCTTGAAATTCAGTTTTGTTGCATCATATGTCCATTTTTAACTATTAATTTTAGTATACGTTTAAAAGTAAACTGTGTAACAATAATAATAATAACATAGAATCGTATATTATTTCAATGCATGTAATAAGTCAAATAATATAGAGTATGTGGTATCTCAAGTTTGAATTTCATATAAAAGTGAAATAACAATAATTCGATATTTTTTTTGCACACATTTTAAATGAAACTATTTTAACAAGATTAATCGCGTATTACGTATATTTAAGATTTTACATTTTGGAAACCCGACGTTTCGAACACTTTGCAGTAGTCCGTGGTCACGGGTAGACTGAGGTGGCATTCGTCTGTCAGTTGACATAATTATTATATCAAACTACCGCCAACGATTTCTTAATTGCCTCGCGTACTGCCCTGGATTCCTGCAGAATGAGCTGATAGTATCTTGCCCTCTGGTATGGTGGGTTTGAGACTTCAATGATCTTATGAGTGGGTCCCAGGTAGTGTTGCCGATCGATAGTGGACTATCGATCGGATTTCGATATTCTATCGATAGTAGTCCGATAGAAGGGCTATCGATATTAAAATCGATAGTATCGATTAAAGAGATAGTATCGAAACTATCGATAGTTCTAAAGGGTACAATACTATCGGACAAATGCAATACTATCGATATTATCGATAGTATCGTATCTCCAAATCAGAAAGACATCGATACTATCGATAGTATCGATACTATTGAATTTCTAGGAAACGATAATATCGACAGTATCGATAGTATCGATACTATCGATTATTGTGAACTATCGATTGCTTGCTAATTTGCGATAGTATTGCTTATTATTTTCATGTGTAGTAACCAATCATTATGATATTAGAAACATCTTAGTTGAAGTACGTAACTAATTGCTTACTCATACGTAATTATAAATATAATAAAAACGTATTTTGTTCTTTTCATTTCATCTTGTAATTAAGCTTAAGAATCATACTCAATACTATCGTAAATTAGCATATAATCGATAGTGCAAAATAATCGATGGTATCGATACTATAGATTTTATCGATACTATTGTATCCTAGACATTTAATAGTATCGATACTATCGATTGTATTGATTATTTTCCGATTAGGAGATACGATACTACAGATAGTATCGATAGTATTGCACTTAGCCGATTGTATTGCATTCTTCTAAGCTATCGATAGAATCGATAATATCGATAAGATCGATACTATCGATTGTTGTATCGATCGCATAGGCTTTTTTAGATTAAAACTATCGATGGCGAAACTATCGATAGTTTGGCAACACTAGTCCCAGGTAGAAAGTTTCCAGCCATCCTATCTATTGAAATTAAGGATGTTTTTGTATTTCAATAGCCTCTCGGATCATTCTAGGAATGTATCTGGTTTCCTTAGCGAGGATTTGGGCTTTATCAAACCTAATGTAAATAATGTAATATTTAATAGATAGTACTACTTATTAAATATTTTAAACATTTTTTACTATTTATTAAATATTTTACTGTATCTGTTTTCCTTAGCGAGGATTTGGGGTTTATCAAACCTAATAATAATAATAATAAATAATAAATATACTTTATTGCACCTTTAAAAAATAAAATTAAATAAAACAATAAAAATGTAAATAATGTAATATTTATTAAATGATTACCATAACTAAACTATTATAATAACTATTTATTAAATATTTTAAACATTTTTTAAAGTGTTAATCCACACTTAGGAAAGAAAAATACTTATTTAGAAAACGTATAAAAATTTGAACGTAGCGGGACTCGAACCCGCCGCCTCCTAAAAGCCAACCAGGCGCCCTGACCACTAAGCCATACGTTCTCATCAAGCTACGTCGAAATTTTTATACGCTTGTTACAACTTATTTATGTTGTTAGCTGGTTGGTTTTCAGGAGGCGCGAGTTCGAATCCCGCTACGTTCAAATTTTTATACGTTTTCTAAATAAGTACATCGCTGTTTCACTGTACTAAGATTGCAAATCTATATCATTTAACGTGTCATAGCCAAGGTAATGTTTTATAGATGTAATGCAACCAACATGTGACTCGTCAGTTCCGTTTCTATTTTTGACAGACATTTGGTCTTTTCGGGCCATGTCTGGCGATGGAGTGACTGCAATAAAAAAACGATGTTGTCAGCGATCCTTTCGTCACGTGAAGTGGTTTTTTTTTTTCATTGAAATTGCTTTGTATTGTGACACTTGTTTACCATATAATACCATACCATATAACCGTTGACGCTATATATACGCATCAACGGTTGTCTATAGGTAGAGGACGTCAGTATCTATTCATTTCGCCCCCATGTATGTAAGTTAGTTTTTACATATTTACACAAGTCTTCCTTTCATTACCAGTCAATTTAAATAAGTTTAATAAAATATGAATAAAAATAAATAAATCAGCTTCACGCTGTATCCCGCACACAGCAGGGTAGGCAGAGGGAACCCAGTGTTAAGACACTCCGTTCCCCACTTTCTGCTGAATTCTGGAGGCATTGCGTGTTGAGTGGCAAAACTCAACGCTGCGCTTAACCTCGACACCAGAACGAAGAAATGGAAATATAAATGTAAGTAAATAAATAATAATAAAATATGAATTTGTAAAATATGCAAACTAACACTTTTAACCTTCGATCAACTATATACTAGATCAAGGATTAAAAAATATTATAAGTTATGTAATAATAATGTGATATACTACTTTCCGCCGATTTATTGAGGCATTGCGTTTAGAGTGGCGGAACTCAACGCCGCGCTTTGCCTCGTGAGTGAAAAAAAGAAAAAAATTATTCCTCGACTGGGAATCTAGCCCACAATTTATCGCGTTTACGGTCACTCTCTTTTGCCCCTGCGCCACGACTGGTCTCAAATATAATAATTGCAATACATTTATTTTTGAAATATTTAATAATGGGTTGAGGTTTAATAATGGGCTAATTATGTATACAGGATGGAAGTATCAGCATCACTTTAAATGAAACCACAGTTTTAACTACTCTATAAAAGCCTAATACAATTAAAAAAAATCCCAAAAATAAGTTATGTGATCGTGTCTTGGTAACTCATATAAACAAGTAGTCATTGCACAAAAATATTGCAAGTAAGTAATTAGAAATCGTAAAATTCAATAAAAATTTATACGTAATTATATACTTACAAGCGACCCACTCGCGGCTTCGCCCGCTTAAACTACTGAATTAAATAATTAGATAAATATCTAATATACTGAATTGCATTCCTTAAACAAACGACACAAACAAAAGAATACTTAAATGGTAAAAATCATAAACAACGTAATATGTAGTCTACCTATTATTCTTATATGTAAAAATATTTAAACGAAAGATTGATGAACGAAAGATTGATGATTGATGATTATTTAAAGAGCTCCAAAATATGTGCAATTGTTTCTAAACCTACTTTACTAAAGAGCTAGTATTGAAGCATTCTCTAGTCCAGCTCCTTTCTTCTGGCGCTGGGGAACGGCATCAAGGCCATCTGGCCGTGGTCTCGAGCGGCAACCATCAATATGGGTGCGCCCTTTGGCCCTAGGACTGTGTACCTGCCCTAGACCAGATACAAAGAGAGTTTTTTGGTGGGAACGGAGGGATAATGCTGTGTGTAAGGGATAAATGAAACATGAGTCGATACAGCTGTGTATGGCCTGCGTTGTGCATTTATAATGACAATTAAAAATGGACAGACGGACAACAAAGTGATCCTATAAGGATTCTGTTTTTTTTCACTTTCTGCGCAATTTATGCTTTGAGTACAGGAGTCACGCAACTATGACGCGATTGCGTCATCAATTCTTATTATTCTACCCTGCAACTTATTTGTGAACGATGATATAAAAGGCTGCACGGGCGTTGTACATGCAGTCTTGGCTCTGGTGTGGGTCGGAGCACTACTCGTGCTCCACCACTGGCTAACCTCGACTATTTGGACAATTAATTATTTGATTAATTAATTGTTATTTTAATTATAAATGTGGTTAAGACCTATTTATAATTATCTACGTGAAGTCTTGGCTCTGGTGTGGTTCAGAGTACTACTCGTACTCTACCACATAACCTCGACTATTCGGGTAATTGATTATTTAGTTAATCAATTATTATCGTAGTTATGAATGTGGTTAATACCTATTTGTAATTGCTTACTTTAGAAATCATTCAGTTATTTATGCCTTCAGCTACTATTTGAAACTACCTTGCTAAAAGTATTTATGTTAAAATTGCTTTTTGTACATATGTCATGTGTTCACATAGGTGAGTAGAACAAAACTACTAAAATCCATGTAACTAATTAATAAAAGTAGTTTTATTTAATATTACTAACACAATATTTATTTATAGTGGCAACAACATGCAATAAATACAAAATACATACATTTCGTAAAGAATTACGAATATCACTCACGTACGAGAGCCAATGTTATGAATTACCTAAACCTTAAAAAAAAATAGTATTTTTTTTTTAATTTAATTATATATATTTAATTAAAAAATAAAAAAAAATTAAAATTAAAAAAACAAACAAAATTAAAAAAACCTTTTATTTATTTATAACACGTTATTTATTTATAACACGTTATTTATTTATAACACGTTATTTATTTATAACACGTTATTTATTTATAACACGTTATTTATTTATAACACGTTATTTATTTATAACACGTTATTTATTTATAACACGTTATTTATTTATAACACGTTATTTATTTATAACACGTTATTTATTTATAACACGTTATTTATTTATAACACGTTATTTATTTATAACACGTTATTTATAACACGTTATTTATTTATAACACGTTATTTATTTATAACACGTTATTTATTTATAACACGTTATTTATTTATAACACGTTATTTATTTATAACACGTTATTTATTTATAACACGTTATTTATTTATAACACGTTATTTATTTATAACACGTTATTTATTTATAACACGTTATTTATTTATAACACGTTATTTATTTATAACACGTTATTTATTTATAACACGTTATTTATTTATAACACGTTATTTATTTATAACACGTTATTTATTTATAACACGTTATTTATTTATAACACGTTATTATATTATTTTAAATATTATTAATAATAATAACAAAAAAAGAAAATTTTACGTTTTAAAAAAAAATATATAATATTGTGAGCTGAATATCGTGAAAACAACGACGGTAGGTATATCGTATTTCGATGCGACCGGGACCGTGCCGCCACAGGTAGGGAAGAGGGCGGAGGCGTGTTGGTGGCCGTGCGCCGCGAGCTGCGGCCCGTGCGCCGCGCGCTGCCGGGGCCCGTGCCTCCTATTGTCGATTGCGTCTCTGTTGAGATACCGAGCGCGTCCCGAGGTAAGCAATGCATTGTGAATGCAGTATACATACCACCTAATCAATGTTCGAACACTTACGTCGTATATCTCGACTTAGTTTGCGACTTAGTGTTGTGTGATAATGTAACTGAGCATTTTGTGATTGGTGATTTTAATCTACCCAGCCTTGAGTGGGGAGTAAATAATGGACTTTGTTTACCTTTTATTAGAAATGATACTGTTTACGCTGGTAAATATCTCGTTCAAATCCTCTCTTTACTGAATGCCACTCAACATAACATTTACAAAAATAATTTAAACCGTACTTTGGATTTGTTCATATCGAACACTGATTGTACTTGTCTGACGCCTACTTCGCCTCTGTCTCCACTGGTGCAACATCATCCATGTTTCTATATTCTCAGCAAAATAACTACGGCACTTATATCTATTCCAAGACAACCACGAATCAAATTATGTTTTGCAAAAGCTGACTACATAAATATTAACGAAGCTATTAATAAAGCAAATTGGTGTGACATTTTAATTGGTTCTATTAACGAAATCATAAATATATTTTATGAAAAACTATTCTCAATTATAAAGTTGTTTACACCGGTCAGTGTAATAAAAAACAGTAATTCTCCATGTTGGTTTACCCCAAGTCTTCGACGGATATTTAAGGCTAAAGCTAAAGCATGGGTAAAGTGGAAAAAGTATAAAAATATTGTTGATTATGAACTCTTCTCCATGTATCGAAGAAGATTTGATATGGAAAGTAGGAAGTGCTTTGACAATTACATATCATTTACGGAACAAAGTTTAACTAAAAATATAAAATCCTTTTGGAATTACATGTCTTGTCTTAAAATCAAACCGGGAATACCGACAACTATGACCTATATGGGAAATTCATCAAGCGACCCTGAAATGATATGTAAAATGTTCGCGCATTTCTTTCAATCTGTATATGAGCCGTCTACACTTAATATAGAAACATGGGAGTCATCGGTAGGCGATACTAACTCTAGTAATAACAATATATGCTCTTTATACTTTTCTGAAAACGATGTCTATAAGGTGTTAAGGGCACTAGACTCAAATAAGGGTGCTGGACCTGACTCCTTACCACCCTCGTTAATGAAACTTACCGCGGGTGCACTATGCGTTCCACTTAAAATTATCTATAACAAGTGTATGCAAGAAGGCATTTTTCCTGATTTATGGAAGACGGCGCATATAACACCCGTTTTCAAGAGTGGAGACAGAGACAACATTGAAAATTATCGACCGATATCGATTTTGTCCACGCTAGCAAAAGTCTTCGAACGATTAGTACACGCCCAACTGTACCCTCTTGTGCATAATGATATCTTACAAGAGCAGCATGGATTTGTACAACAGAAATCTACTACTACTAATTTATTGTTATATGCTACTTACTTGTTTGAGAGTATGGACAACGGGGTGCAGGTGGATGCTGTGTACACGGATTTTCGCAAAGCATTTGACAAAGTGGACCATGAAATCCTTTTAAAGAAATTGGCCTTCAACGGCGTGAGAGGTAATTTATTGAGGTGGTTTGCTTCGTACATTATCAACAGGTCTCAGAGAGTTGTAGTTAGAGGCTTTGAGTCTGATACTTTTATTACATCCTCCGGCGTACCACAGGGATCTATACTAGGACCATTGCTTTTTATAATCTTTATAAATGACATAAATCAATGCTTCAAACATTGCAAGTTCCTGTTGTACGCGGATGATCTTAAATTATACTTAAGTGTGCGGGATTTGTCGGACTGCCATGATTTACAAAGCGATCTTAATAGGCTTAGCGAATATTGTGTTCTTAATAAATTACGTTTTAACTTGACCAAATGTAACACTATAACAATAACTAAAAATAAAAATATAATTAAGCAACAATACTTTCTGAATGGGACTCAATTAAATAGAGTAAATCATGTACGTGATCTCGGTATCATTATAGATTCGCGCCTTCATCTCGATCAACATGTTAACAATATTGTTAATAACGCATTTAAAATGTACGGATTTGTGATGCGATCAACTAAAGATTTTAAAAAGCCGTCTACGCTCATATATCTATATACCAGTTTAATCAGACCACAACTTGAATATGCATTACAAATCTGGAACCCCATTTACAATAAATATGTTGATCAGATAGAAAATGTGCAACGTCGGTATTTGCGATCATTACATTACAAATTTTCACGTTCTTATTTGTCATACTCTGAGTTGCTCGATAAATATAAATTAATGAGTCTTGCATCGAGAAGAAAACTGTTAAGTACAATGTCGTTATATAATATTTGCAATTCTAATATAAATTGTCCTCAATTGTTAAGCAACATAGATTTCTTGGTACCTAATCGAGTTTCATTGCGTAACACACGAACACCCAGATTATTTAAATTGAAAAAATGTCGAACTACTGCTGGCAAGCGAGCACCATTGTACCAAATGACCCAAACGTACAATGCTGAATTTTATAATACTGATATTTTTGGGTTAACAATAGGTGCGTATAAAAAAAGAATTAAAGCCATTACCGAGAAAGTAAATAATATTAATTGTTAAAAGTAACAATAAAACTGAACTATATATTATATATTTATTATGTGAGTATGTGTGTAATTGTGTATGCGTATTTATATCTGTTATGTATATATTTAATATTGTTATCATTATTTTTTTTTAATTATTCATTACAATATCTCCTATAGTTATTATAGTTAGTAAAATTGTATTGTAATATCACTTTTGTTTCTATTGTTATAGTAAGTAGTGGATAACGGTGTGATTTGTACATAGATTAAGTTTATTACATTGTATAAGATATATTTTCTCATATGTACAAATGTTTGTTATCCCAAATAAATAAAATAAAATAAAATAAAATAAAATAAACAACGTGGGATGGAATATCCTGCGCGCGAGTAGGACCCTTCCTGTGTTAGAAGAGTATCGATACCCACCACCACCGTACTCATACTTATAAAAGCGAGTGCGCATTCGGGTTCGCCCTCGTTTGGCGGGTCGGTTACCGTGCGTAAGGGTGGTTGGCGTTGATACTGTGAGTTCGTTCCATTTTGTTATTGTTTTGTTATTGTTGTGTAATGGAAAGTAATGATTGTTTAATTATATTTGATTGTGTATTCACATTTATTCACTCAGAAATATTGTTTGTATAAGTCAACATTGTAATAAACTGCTTGTAGTCCATCCTGAATTATCTCTTTTTTATATTAAACACTTCTGATTCCTAAAATCAGAAGTGGGATTGGATTTACCGCTCACAATTAATTAGCTTAGGGTAAAATAAACAATCGTTATTTTCCACTAAAACAATGCGCACCTTAGTATGGTGAAAGCAAGCTGTCGTTGATTCCCGCCGACACTACGTACATTAGTGTAATAAAAAGGAAACAGTCTGTTCGCGTTTCTTCCCTTTCGAAGAAATGTTACGCGTGTCTTGTGAAAAGTTGGCCTTGACGCTGCCTCGCGTTTTAGATGGTGACAATCGTAGAGATGAAGCCCAGCGACTCAGTAGACGTCTTTCGCAGTCGCGTCGTAAGAGAATTCGTCCACACTCACATCGCCGCAGGTCTCGCCCGCGTTCTCGTCGTGGTAGATCACGCTCGCGTCGTTCAGGTCGTAGTTATTCGCGCAGTCGCAAAAATCTTCAATCGCGCGAAAGGTCGCAAGCAGGTCCCGATTACTCACAACGTCGTCAAAGTAAATCACTGTCCGACACTCCCGACAGTATTACGAAAACCACCTTGGGTATGATTATATCGCGATTGACGGCCATAGAGGCGAGTATGGCCAGTAGTACGCAAGTCTCATCGTCTGTTCTTAGTGATACACCTCCGTTACAAAAAAAATCATAATCCTACAACGCAAACACTCGTCGATGCATTAGGTTTCCTAGCAAAAAATAAACCCAGCAATTATTATGTCTCAAACTTTCACCCGGCAATAAATAACTTCGAAGTGTGGTGCACTGAAGTGGATAGAGCTAGGCGTGCGAACCATTGGGACGATTTTAAGTGTTTTTCCCGTGTTGCACATTGTTTGAGAGGCGACGCAAACACTTGGCTAAATGAGTGGAACACTCATGAACGCTCATGGACTAATTTTGTAAAAGAATTTAAGTCACTGTGCCCTCAAAAAATTAATTACGTGCAAATACTTCTGGAAGTTCTAAACACCACGTCAAATAATTTTTTATCGTACGCGGAATATGCACGACAATTATTATTGCGCTTACGCATTATTAAAGGCCTTAGCGAAGAACTCATGGTTCAAATAGTGGTCTACGGTATTAGCGACATACAAGTTCGCGCGGCAGCCACCAACGCCAACCTTACGACGGAAAACCTTGTTTCGTTTTTATCGACATATATTAAACCGACCCGCGAAAATTGACTATCATACCTTTGGCAGACGCGTTTTGTCTAGTGCAATAATAAATCGCAGCTCCGAAGGTTCGAGTTGACTCGAAAACAGATGTTTTGAATATGGCCAACTCAGTCATGCTGAGAACATATGTTAGAAGGAGCGAAGCTCCGCCAACGGGAACAATAGCAACATTAAACCTCTTTGTTCATTTTGTAAGAAAATTGGACATAAAGAGAAACATTTTTTACTAAAGCTCGATCTGAATAGAAGCTCAAGGGAATAATTGTGAAATCGGAATAATAATAATAACGTTATAGTGTAGTTCTCGCTACACCTTTAATATTCTTATAAGAAGTGTTCTCAACTAATTCTTGATACCAGGCGCATTCGGAAAGGTGCGTTGTCTGCCAATATGACACAACTGTGTCTTTACCGCCAAAGTTGAGTTGGCTGTTAATGATGGTCAGGTCCGACCGAGCTCACGTTATGTTACGTTACTTAATCCCGTTAATATTGAACAAATACAATAAGCATTAAGGCTTGTAGGATATTTTCAAAATGATATGCTGGCAATTTCTCTCACCAAGAGTTCTTTTGAAACCGGCATTTTAAGAAAATTTATCATTAATTTTGGTTTAATTATTTATTAAAAAAATGTTGTAGCGTGATTAATGTGTGTATGCGCTGAATACACGTGACAAGGGCTTGCTGTTTGGAGTGAGCTCCCGAAGTAACCCGGCTTCCAAGGCTGCGAACAGCGAGGCGCTCCGAGAGGAGTAGGCGGCTGGCGCGCTCGCGACGGCGTGCAGTCGGCGCGCTCGCGGAGGCGTGCAGCAGGCGCGCTCCTGGCGGGTGCTGCTGAGTTGGCGCGCTCGCGACGGCGTGCAGTCGGCGCGCTCGCGGAGGCGTGCAGCAGGCGCGCTCCTGGCGGGTGCTGCTGAGTTGGCGCCCTCGCGACGGCGTGCAGTCGGCGCGCTCGCGGAGGCGTGCAGCAGTCGCGCTCCTGGCGGGTGCTGCTGAGTTGGCGCGCTCGCGACGGCGTGCAGTTGGCGCGCTCGCGACGGCGTGCAGTCGGCGCGCTCGCGGAGGCGTGCAGCAGTCGCGCTCCTGGCGGGTGCTGCTGAGTTGGCGCGCTCGCGACGGCGTGCAGTCGGCGCGCTCGCGGAGGCGTGCAGCAGTCGCGCTCCTGGTGGGTGCTGCTGAGTTGGCGCGCTCGCGACGGCGTGCAGTCGGCGCGCTCGCGGAGGCGTGCAGCAGTCGCGCTCCTGGCGGGTGCTGCTGAGTTGGCGCGCTCGCGACGGCGTGCAGTCGGCGCGCTCGCGGAGGCGTGCAGCAGGCGCGCTCCTGGCGGGTGCTGCTGAGTTGGCGCGCTCGCGACGGCGTGCAGTCGGCGCGCTCGCGGAGGCGTGCAGCAGTCGCGCTCCTGGCGGGTGCTGCTGAGTTGGCGCGCTCGCGACGGCGTGCCGTCGGCGCGCTCCTGGCGGGTGCTGCTGAGTTGGCGCGCTCGCGACGGCGTGCAGTCGGCGCGCTCGCGGAGGCGTGCAGCAGTCGCGCTCCTGGCGGGTGCTGCTGAGTTGGCGCGCTCGCGACGGCGTGCAGTCGGCGCGCTCGCGGAGGCGTGCAGCAGTCGCGCTCCTGGCGGGTGCTGCTGAGTTGGCGCGCTCGCGACGGCGTGCAGTCGGCGCGCTCGCGGAGGCGTGCAGCAGTCGCGCTCCTGGCGGGTGCTGCTGAGTTGGCGCGCTCGCGACGGCGTGCAGTCGGCGCGCTCCTGGCGGGTGCTGCTGAGTTGGCGCGCTCGCGACGGCGTGCAGTCGGCGCGCTCGCGGAGGCGTGCAGCAGTCGCGCTCCTGGCGGGTGCTGCTGGGTTGGCGCGCTGGCGGAGGCGTGCAGCAGGCGCGCTCCTGGCGGGTGCTGCCCGGTTGGCGCGCGTGAGGCGCAGTCCTGTTTATTTGGCGCGCGTGAGGCGTAGTCCTGTTTATTTGGCGCGCGTGAGGCGTAGTCATGTTTATTTGGCGCGCGTGAGGCGCAGTCCTGGTTCACGTTTTTAACGTGGGAACTTGCAAGTTTAAGTATGAGTTTGAGTGAGACTTTTGCAAGACAGTGATCTAAATGACTGAACGATCTTGAATGTGGAGTGATTTTATCTCTGTTACGAAAGTTTTTTTTTGTATGAGGGCCTTGTTTGTGTGATGAATGACAGAATAGGCAACGTTGTATGTTGTAGTGCTTCATTAATCTCTAATTTCTTATTTAGATTGTAACGATGACAACTCCGAAGGCGCCGCTCAGGTGCTCCTGCTATGGCTGCTTCAAGTCACTGGCGAAGCAGGCAAACTCCAGCAGAAGAAATCTTCAATGCAGCCGAGGGCGGTGCACGGTCAGGAGAGGCCGTGTGAGCTGAATATCGTGAAAACAACGTGGGATGGAATATCCTGCGCGCGAGTAGGACCCTTCCTGTGTTAGAAGAGTATCGATACCCACCACCACCGTACTCATACTTATAAAAGCGAGTGCGCATTCGGGTTCGCCCTCGTTTGGCGGGTCGGTTACCGTGCGTAAGGGTGATTGGCGTTGATACTGTGAGTTCGTTCCATTTTGTTATTGTTTTGTTATTGTTGTGTAATGGAAAGTAATGATTGTTTAATTATATTTGATTGTGTATTCACATTTATTCACTCAGAAATATTGTTTGTATAAGTATACATTGCAATAAACTGCTGTAGTCCATCCTGAATTATCTCTTTTTTATATTAAACACTTCTGATTCCTAAAAATATTATTATTATAATTTAAAAAAAAAAGAAGAAAAAAGGATTAAAGGAGTCCGGAGAGTCCGGAGAGTCCGGAGAGTCCGGAGAGTCCGGAGAGTCCGGAGAGTCCGGAGAGTCCGGAGAGTCCGGAGAGTCCGGAGAGTCCGGAGAGTCCGGAGAGTCCGGAGAGTCCGGAGAGTCCGGAGAGTCCGGAGAGTCCGGAGAGTCCGGAGAGTTCGGAGAGTCCGGAGAGACCGGAGAGTTCGGAGAGACCGGAGAGACCGGAGAGACCGGAGAGACCGGAGAGGTCGGAGAGTTCGGAGAGTTCGGAGGGTTCGGAGGGTTCGGAGAGTTCGGAGAGATCGGAGAGTTCGGAGAGTTCGGAGGGTTCGGAGGGTTCGGAGAGTTCGGAGAGTTCGGAGAGTTCGGAGAGGTCGGAGAGTTCGGAGAGTTCGGAGAGTTCGGAGAGTTCGGAGAGTTCGGAGAGTTCGGAGAGTTGGGAGAGTTCGGAGGGTTCGGAGGGTTCGGAGAGTTCGGAGAGTTCGGAGAGTTCGGAGAGTTCGGAGAGTTCGGAGAGTTCGGAGAGTTCGGAGAGTTCGGAGAGTTCGGAGAGTTGGGAGAGTTGGGAGAGTTGGGAGAGTTGGGAGAGTTGGGAGAGTTGGGAGAGTTGGGAGAGTTGGGAGAGTTCGGAGAGTTCGGTGCTATGGTGCGCGACGCTACACTAAGTATTTTTTATGAAATAATAATTTCATGATTTTCTTTAGAGTGATATTTTTAAAAATTCGTTATATATTTTGAATGGATTGTCCGATTTTGTTAATGTAAAAAGTACTTTACACATATTGAAATTATCTTTAATAAAATATCATTTAATAGAATAAGGATTAATGCAGAGGTATGAATAAAATGGTTTGTTTATTGCCGGCACTTTCATCCACTTATAAAATATAAAAATGTAGTTATATTGTCGTAACTATGGTAGTTGGACATATGGTATCCCGGACTTTTTTATAGATATTGATGCGTTCTATAATACTGTAGAACATTATTTTGTTCTACCATCAATAGTTTTCGCAGCGCACGCGATAATAAAAATTTTTAGATCAATTTCTTCACACCTTGGGTTACATTATTGCATTTTTCTTAGGGATCCCTATTTTTTTTGAAAATGTAATATAGCCTATGTGGGATGGTGAAGATGTAGCTTTCTAATAGCGAAAGAATTTTTGAAATTGGTCCGGTAGTTGTCGTGTGAAAACAATACATACATACATACATACATACATACATACATACATACATACATACAAAAATACAAATCTTACCTCTTTATAATATTAGTATAGATCTCAAAATTGATTACTTTTTAGATGATTACAAACGAAGTCCTCGTCGTCCGCGCCTTAAACCGAATTAAGTTTTATTTCATACCTCGGTACCTACATCGTAAAATCAACTTCGTTTCTATTTATATGAAAAACATTGAAATAACGCGTGTGACTGTAAGCGCGACAGGTTGTGGGTTTGATTCGTAATAGATGAAATGAAATTTAAATTATAATGTATATATTAAATTTAATATACCGTTGTAAATTGCGGCGTTGAGTTCCACTACTCAACACGCAACGCCTCCAGAATTCAGAGGAAAATGTAGAGCCTTACCTTACCTTACCTTACCTTATGTTCCCGCTGCCCCCTACTGTGTGCATGAAACTACGTAAGGCAAAAAAATCATCAAAGATCCCTAGATCTGGGGTTGACATTCCGTTCTACACTTTCAGTCTTGTTATTTGCTTAGTTATATTAAAAAGCTAGCGTCTACTCTTAAAATATTTTTTTATTTCACACTCTATCCCGTTGATATAAAAGTACAGAGAGAGTAGCGTTGCGTGACGTAACTCAACGCTGCGCTTTATGCTGCCAGAGCGGTAAAGAAAACTAATTTACAACCATCGCTGTTTCACTGCACCAAGATTGCAAATCTATATTATTAAACGTGTCATAGCCAAGGTAATGTTTTATAGCTATAATATAATGCGCTCCCTTCTCTCTGATTACCACGCTAGGGATAAAGCGCGAAGCTAGTTTAATTTAGTTTTAGTTTTTAATTTAGTCGATTTAAAATGATACTTTAAATGAGTATTAGTATTTAGAAAACAGATTTAGCAAACACTCAATACCATGGATTCATTATTTCACTTGAAAAATAAGAATGATTTCATCTTGAAATAGTTGTCTAAATGTACTTATTATGATTAAAATTATTATTTAATAAGTGAACAGTTAGAATAAACATTGATATTAAGATTGACCTTCTATTTTATAATATTTTACTATAACATAAGGCAGACCGCGCATTTTATCATCTATTCTCAAAACGGAAGTCAGGAGTTAAACGGAACCGGAATAAAATATTTCAAATGATGGCCACCTTTGCTTGCGGCAGTTATTAAGTGATCTGCTTAAACCTGGCAACCATGGGCTTGCGGCAGACAGAAAGCTGGCGACCATTGTTTTCCAATTCCTTATGTGACTTTCATTCAAATGATGTAGTATTCACATAAAAAACATATGAGTGCAATTTTCTCCAAAAATGCATTACGAAAAATTTTATTAAAGATGATTGCGGCAGGACTCTTTTAGGCAACCCTAGTGTAATCTATTCTACTATCATGTCTCATTCTTAAATATAAGTTTCATTAGAAAAATAGATCCCTACAGACTTAAGCAATGGGATCTTAGGCCAAGAAGTGAAGCATCAGCTTTGAAATAAATAAAAATCATCAATATCGGTTCATTCAGTCAAATGTTCTGAGGTCGGTCGAGTTGAACCGATAACCTCCTTCTTACGGAATGATATTATTAGAGTGAATATCATGAGGTCTGTAGTGACGCAGGGGCACAAACGCCACTTGCCACAGGCAATACTTCCAGAATTCGGTGCAAAATGGGAAACGGCAGTGACTTAATGGAAACGGAGTGTCTTAACACTAGGTCCCCAAGTTTCCTATACCTTTACTTATCTCAAGTATTTTTCTATAAACAATAAAATTAATTACCATTACCAGTGCTGTTGACACACAATTAAGCAGTAATTTATCTAAATTGTCAGAATTCTATTAAGCATTCAAATTGTGTTATTTTTTACTTATTTTACCTATGTAAGTCGATAATATTATATAAAACATCCTCATTTTTTCTTTAGATTCTTATAGTATTAAAATATTCAAATATAACCTGATATCATATTTTAGAGCAATAGCTTATGAGCCATTGTTTCTTTTAACAAAAAGAACTCATTTCCATACACACTGGTATTTCCACACAAGGAGTAGGGAAGATTGCAGTCACGAAAAAATATTTACATACATACATACCTTTTAATATAAAAGAAGGCCGTAATATAAAACTTCCGAGTTATACCACGCTCAGTTTCTTCATAGGACTTTATTGCTTTTGGCGTAATATTTTAAGATCTTTCATGAATATTTAAGAGCCAGGCAAAGAATTGGGAAATCAGTGAGGAAAAAGGAAATAGACACGACAGAATGTGGATTCGATTCCCATTCCAGGAAATTAAATATTAAATATTTAAATTTCTTCGTCCTGGTATAGAGGCAAAACGCGGCGTTGAGTTCCACCATTCAACACGTCCTTTACCCTGCTACATGCGTGATATAGCATGAAGCTGAAAAAGATGAATATTTAATATTTGGTTATTAGCCCAATATTTTTAGATTTCCGTTCCACGTAAGCATTTTTTAATAGTTTTTGCGATTAAGTTATATTAGAAAAAAGTTTATGTCACGAGGAACAACGTACGTAACCCGCTACTTTGAAACACTTCACTTTGCAAATATCTAGGAAACGGTGAGTTTTATAATAAAAATAATAGAGGAACATAATTTAATTTTTATGTTATATGAACTAATAAGGTATTTTTAAAATAATAAAAATACTATAGGTGTATCATATAATTAATAATAATATTAGTACTTCTCAAGTCAGTTATCGATGGATACAACATACAAAAGTGAAATACAAAAAATTACATAATTCAGCATAAACAACAACTCTGTTACTTTGAACCATCAGTCTTACCCCAATTCTGTTTATTTCAGCATTATTTAAACTAACTCCAGTATAAACACACTTAGCCGACGTCATAAGTCTGAGATGTGTCACACTCGCGTACAAATGTTATCCGGCCTTTAGTTCAATCCAAAAAACCTTTTAAAGTGTTCTCTCTAAAAATAAAATAATTAATTTTAGGCTTTTCGTTTGGATTGAACATTTGGATATGAAAAGTTTTAGTTTTAATAAAAAAAAATGTGGTCAGTCATGACGCAGGGGCATAAGCGTATGAATGTAAACGTGACAGGTTGAAGGTTCTATTACTACTCGAGTTCAACCATCTCTTCCGAAATTGTTGTCACTATATACATGGTGGAAGCGTCTGCGCTCCTTTTAGGGGAGCAGCATATATGGTAAAATATTTGAAACCCTTACTTAAAATAAATATCACGATTCGTCAATAGTTTATACGTAATTTTATTTCATTTCGTGATTTTTACCTTTACTGTATTACGTGTGACGCAGTTACGAATAGATACAAATAACGTAAACACCTACTTTTAAAAAAATATTACTAAACGTTGCCAATCTGCCACTATCATTCTTAAAAATCATACCAGAACGAGAAAGGGATATCTTCCGTTCTATTTTATGCAATTACTGTTTTGAATGTAATGTAATAATGTAGTGTAATGAATATGCAAATTTCTCATGACAAGAACTTATGTTATACAGCTTCATACTTGTTTCCTTACAGTATGATAGGCAACGGGATACTAATATTAAGACACTACATTCCACAGTTACTGCCCAATTTACGAAATATTGTTTGTTAAATGGCGGAAGGCAATACCGCGTTTTGTGTACAAGAGTGGGGTTATGAAAATAATTTAAATATTATCATTTCCCCCAGTTGGATTGAATCCATTCAACTATAGATTTTATAATCTTTATAATTAATAATATTGCCTCATCTGAAAAATAAGTATAGAAATCTTAATTAATATAATCAATAATTCTTGTCGTTTAAGGTCCGATAAAAGCAGTTTAAGTATATGGAAAAGGATTTTATCTACTTTAATAGATTACAAGCATAGGTACTTATATATTATGATGAATAGGGAAGGTCAAAAATATCAAGATTTATGGTATGCGTCCTTACCGTTTGTAAAGCATGTCACTTATGTCGCACTTATGTCGTACGTTATTAAGAAATAAAAAATGTCATAGCTTAAAAAAAACCGGTTAATTACGATTCTGATTCGCCCACTAATACTTCAGTACCTATTTCGGAATATAGGTCGACGGGAAATACAACTTATTAAAGTTTACAAACTTAACTTTGCGCTTGTATGCAATTGCACTTTGTATTCTCTACTCCAAATATAAGTTTGTAATGATTTTTCTATGAAATACTTATAAAATACTCTTTTTGGATTTTTCTCTTTATGTGTGTTATAAGTTTTTTATTTGTCCCAAATCTCATAACTGTAGGCCCATAGGTTTTGATTATGCGGCGAACTTCATACAAAATGCAGTATGTATGTTCGAATGATTATAATTTATGCTCTGAATTATTTTCATTTTTTGTGTGTCAATATCCTGAATTGTGACGGAAAGGGGAGAACAGAGTATCTTACCACTAGATTCTCTATGATTATTCTGCTGTATGGGGGATAAAGCGTAAATCTGAAAAAAGTATACTTGTCATTACTAATATGACGTTGTAGTTTGCCATATCAGAAAACTAATATCTTAACAATTTTAAATGTAATAAACGGGCACAACAAATTTCTACTAATTCGTTCCAACCTTTACTTTTTTGCAAGATGCTGGAATTGTGTATGTATATAAAAAGCGGTGTAGATAACGATACAACTTAAGAAAAACAATACTCTACAAAATTATAACTTATCAAGTTAAGTGAATAGTAAAATTTCAGCATAAAACTGAAATTACGGAAACGTTAACTTTCATAACAATCTCTTTGTATTATTCTTACAGTTTTATACAAAGTTCAATTGTTTTATATTATTGTTAGTGTCCCTATGCGCTAGTCTCTTCTCTTTAACTATGATGGCGCATTGCTGTTTGTTGCGCCACTATAAACACCAGTACCTATTCACAAATATTGTGAGCGAAACAGGATTTTCCAGTTTCTATTTCCTACAATCCAGTCCGAAATAAAAAATGTTAGAAGTGGAAAAACCTCAGTATTTCGCGGTCTGGTATAATCACGCGTTCTCAGAGAAATGGCAATCTCTTTGACGTCTCTCAAAAAGCCGCAGCAAATACTGATTTTGAACGTGGGAAATTCCTTTACGGGTGGCTACTTCGTTTCAAAAATGCGACAAAATGCGGCAAAAATATTGTTAAAAAATAAAATGAGGTCAGTCATGGCGCAGCAGCACAAGCGTGTGACTGTCAACGCAATAGGTTGTGGGGTCGATTCCCACTCGAGAAAATGAAATATTTAATATTTTAATTTCTTCGATCGACTGTCGTCAACACGCCACGCCTCGAGAATTCGGAATGGAATGTATTAACACTAGGTTCCCTCTGCCAACCCTGCTGTGTGCGGGATGAAAGAAAATGAATAACAGTGACACAAAATTATTTTTGCATATCTTATATATTGTAGTAATTCATATAGAAAACATTATAAAAAGTTATGATTTTCATACCAAAAACT
This sequence comes from Heliconius himera, assembly GCA_021202915.1. Lineage (NCBI taxonomy): Eukaryota > Metazoa > Arthropoda > Insecta > Lepidoptera > Nymphalidae > Heliconius > Heliconius himera. The sequence goes on along the minus strand of JAJHJA010000146.1, from coordinate 94,894 downwards.
AATAGTATCAAGTTAATCGTAAAAAATATAAATTCTTATCATCGTTAGTGCTTTATTTTATTACATCACATTATAACGAATGTATACAGTTTGGAAAGGTCACGTCATTTACAGTATATCACGGGGTTAACCTAATGTGCTTGCGGTAAACCATTGTAATATCGGATGACAATTAATTACGAATACCTAATTCTAACAAATTGGCTATAAGCGCTGAAACCATAATTTTGTAACCAAAACGCATAAAAAATATTAAACAATACTCGTCATAAAGATAAAAAATATATATTTAATGGAAAATGGTTGAATTTAAACGACATTGCTTTTTTGTATATAATATTCATGATGGTGACACATATAAAACTAAGGTATTAAAAAAATCCTGGCAACCGTCGCGCCTTGTATTTTATTTACATTATATTTTCATTGTTTTAAAAAATATATATTTATTTAGTTATTTTAATTAATTTTAAATGATAATGGTTGCAATGAAAATATAATAGATACATATCACTATATAAAATTATACCATTTGAAATTTCTATACCTAATTTCACGTCAACTGTTCCGAATTACAACAAATCTGCGGTCACAGGCTTATTGGAATTCTTTTATGAGAAATGTCCATTGTCCATGCGTTTGTACTGATTTTTGTCATTCACATTTTTACAGCTTCATATATATTCCATGGATTGGATTGGATTAAAATGAATGAAACGAAATTTTAAAATTATAATTCATTTTTTGTTGAAATGAAATCTATCAATTATGCTCACGTACATTAAGTCTTAGTCTTCCAATTTTATTTTTGTTATAATCTTTAAATAGCTTACAATTTGTTTTTTAAAAAAAATAAGATATGCTTTAGTTGCAGACGCTTTGACTTTTTGAGAAATGTCGCGTCTAGTGGAATAAAAGAAAAATATAACCATTAATCATCTGACATAAACAGGGAACGTTAAAAACTGCCAAAATAGGTCAAATACGCAAAGCAAGCTGCGTTAGTCAAATTATTAGTATGTTTTCCCTAAGGACGGTTTCTACTGTGTACTTAAAAATATGATCCGAATCGCTGCCGAAAATGCTAAATCGGGGAGAATTATATCCAATTTTCATATTTTTTAACTTTTCACTGATCTTAAAAAGCGTTATTTATATTAACAATCTAATTTGATTTTTATTGAAATTGTATTTTTTTTTTCTATTCGCGTTGTTCATTCTATTTATTATATGCATTCTATTTATTATATAAGGGATATTTTATTGAGACCCTTAATAGAAGAAAATGTATAAATTACATATTGGAGTTAAGATTTTTTCTACAAAGAATCGCATATAAGTTTTTCACATTTTACTAGATTTACAATTAATCTAGAACATTCAGCTGGAAATGGAGAACGGAGTGTTTTAACACTAAGTTCCTTCTGCCTACCTTGCTGGATACAGCGTGAAATTGATAAAAAATCTATGATGATAACATGATTTTATACTGTATTAGCAAGAAACTTCGTGGTACGATCAGATCAGGTCATATGGATAAAATGCAACGGTCAATTTAGCAAATACTAGGATGAGTAACGTATTAGTTACTTAAATGTATCACTGCTGCACTAATTGCTTTTGAATTGGTTTTTATTTTAGGAATGTTTAGAGTTAATTGTTGTATTATAAATTAAAATGTCAATATGAGTCAAAAAATATTGTTGATTTTAATTTTTTTTTATTTTATATAAATGGATCTAAAGTTACATATTATACTGTAAACTATAATTTTTTTTGTTACTTATCGCTGTATACTCCGCATATAGAAGGATGGGGAGAGGGAACCTATTATTAAAGCTCAACCGCTGACCCTCACTAACATCCTATATCCGAGTCGTTACCTATAAGTGGCACAACTCAACGCTTTAAAAACCTAAAAAAAAAAATATTAGTATTAGTTATTTGTATGGCTTTTTATTTTTAAAATAAAGAAATATTATTTTATCTTTTCAGTGCAGATAGGTAAGGCTAAAATGCAATGAATGACATAAGTATTATAACGCAAAAAGTAAATATTGAAACACTTATTCACTTCCAATAGCTTTATTTCTTACAATAATGTGAATTGTGAATTATACTTCACTGTACTGCTCGCTCTAACCAACACATTTTCCCGCCCAAATTTGACATTATAAGCGCGCGTCTTTCCTTTCCCGCCAAGCCCTTCCCCGACCGCGACAGCGTACCCGAGAGTTGCCGACGAGCCGGGTGACGTTTAGCAATATATTTACTATACATCATAATTCTTATTACAATAATGTATCAGGACATTGGATATAAGCCAAAAAGGTTTATTCGTAAAGTTTCTCATATTTAGGAAAATTTTACCAGCTTCTACATACGAGTATATGTAACTATATATTGTATTATATGAAATATTTGTTTCGTTCATTTGCAAATGAATTATGTCTCAATATACATAAAAGTACACAACTTTATTAGACTGCCATTGAACAAGCCAATATTCTCATACTTTGACACTTAGCTATTTTTACTATCTAGTAAAATTGACATAAAATAAATTCTGCGATGAAACTTAATCTAAAGATTACATTGGAATATACACGAAAGCATTAGAATATACACGATTTTTTATGCAATATAGAAAAGAGTGTTTTTACAGCAGCTAAATGAAAATCTTACAACATTCTTAAATTTTATATATTTCGTTATAATTCTAATAGTATAATTCGTACGTAAATACTATTTTCAAAGTTAGTAGGCAGTTACTATAAATCAAATGTCAAATAAATTTCTAATTTACCCTGTATATGGGATTTACATTATAATTGAATTGATTTCGTGTAAGCTTTGCCTTAATGTTTATTCATAATATTGTAAAATAACATTATTGTATAATCCACTGCGTATTCAATTCAAATAGAAAATGTTCGTACGATAAATGATTGTATTCCATATATTGTTTGGGCACGCTTCTATGGTGCCTGTCGAATATTCGAAAACAACAAAACAAAATTGAATACGTTACGTGACGAATGTGGCTGAAATGTCGGGCATTTTTATTTGGTTTACTGTGAGTATGTATACTTTCAGATTTAGGACTTCTATTTTTTATTATTTTTTTTGTCTTTTTCTCCTTAGTTGATTAGTAGTACAGTTCATTAGCTCATTACACTCATTATTATTAGTATATATCATACACATCTACCATTGTAACGATTCATACCAGAACTAAAATATGGAGGTAAATAATATAATTCAATCAAAAAAAAAATAATTTGTAAAAAAAATATTACAAATATAATTTATAATATTAGTTAATTTATAGCTTAAGATAAAGACAATCTTATAAATAATAGTTTATTTCAGTTCTTTAATTACGCGTTCCGTTCACAAGTAATATTAAAGTGATGTAATATACCGTAGGTTAAACACGCAGATATAATATATTTATTACAAAATAATTTAATAATTATATTTAATCATTGTGTATTATAATTGAAAATAAATAATAAGATAATTAATATTTTAATTATTGTAAAATATCATGTTGGCTGAATAAGCTATTGTCATCGTCAAAGTCAAGAAAAAGGAAAGATAGAGAGGGGAGATGGCGGACGTGTCTGGAGAAGGATAGTTATTCAAAAATGATTAGAGAAGTATTAATTTATAATTAAGAGATATTTAGTTACATTTTATATGTAAGAAGCAAGTGAGTTAGTACATTTCATAGTGATATAAGTATTTGAAGCTGGTAAGATAAGTTATAAGTGCAATTGTTTGGTTTGAAATACTTCGTCGGTAAGTTTTTAATAGATTATTATTATTAAAACAAAGAAGAGTGATATTAATATGCATTATTATCTTAAAATTGTATGCACAATTCTGTCAATATCCAGAGATAAATATTATTTAATTAGTAAATGGAAATAAATGCATGAAGATGTTTTATGATGTATGTAAAATTACAATTAAATTAATGTACGCATGCCGCCATCTTTGTTAGATGCGTGTATGTGAATTGTGAAATGAGAGTTAAATGGGTTTGGTGAATAATAATTACTTATAAATGTAATGTCTATATATGTTAGTAAATATTTAACATGTTACTATAAAAGGAAATATAAATTATTAATATTTTATTGTATAAAGTTTTCTGTTTGGAATTATTGTTATTTGACTGAAACTCGAACTTGACATCCACTTACCTCTATATTATTTGATTTATTACATGCATTGAAATAACACTAAATAAAAGTTGTTTCAATAATCTTTTGTTTTCCATTAAGATTCTAAAAATTAAATTAAATTAGCTTCACGCTGTATCCCGCACACAGCAGGGTAGGCAGAGGGAACCTAGTGTTAAGACACTCCGTTCCCCACTTTGCGTGTTGGCATTGCGTGTTGAGTGGCAGAACTCAACGTCGCGCTTAACCTCGACACCAGAGCGAAGAAAATGGAAATATAAATTTAAGTAAATATTTCATCTCTTCGAGTGGGGATCGAACCCACAACCAGTCGGTTTTGCAGTCACACCTCGTGCCGCTGCGCCACGACCGGCCTCATTAAGATTCTATGTGATTATTATTATTGTTACATAATTTATTTTTAAGCGTGTACTGAAACTAATATAAAAAAATGAAAAAAAAAATCTGATTAAACATCGTTCCTCGACGTTTCCCGCCTTCTAATGAGCAACGCTGAGAAAATGCAGTTAATTGAAGAAAGAAAGCTAACAAGAGAAACTTGTTGGACAAAATTATAAATAAAATACGTCTTAACTTATTATAATGTTTATTCATCAAGTTATGTTGTGCAACAATGAAATAGATGGACTGAACGGGAAGGATGTGGATACGATGCTCAGTCGTGTAAATTTCGTATGTCTTTTCCCAGTCTTGTCAAAAATATGATGGCTATATATTCCGTTATATAGCATACATATATCTTAACTCTAGGTTTCCAGGTTCCTAAATTCCCTACGCCTATCCTTCTATGTGCAGAATACACCACGAAGCTAAAAAAATATTATAAAAACAATTTTAATCATAGGAAGCTAAAAAGTATATTTTAGTTATACTTATTTCAACACGATACTTGAAAGCTAATAGATTCGTCTATATACAGATAATTAATAATTGTTTGTTGAAGAACCATTTCGAAATTGAGATCGCAATTATATCCATCAATTAATAATGTTTCTGGTAGAAGTTTAAATATACTCTACTTTAATATAAATTACCTTAAATCTGTTATACTGTTATCTGTTATGTGGGTTCGATCCCTACCTCGAGGAGATGGAATATTTATTTAAATTATATTATATTTCCATTTCTTCGCTCTGGTGTCAAGACAATGCGCGACGTTGAGTTCTTCTACTCAACACGCAATGCATCCACGAAATCGGCGTGGGGAACGGAGTGGCTTAACACTAGGTTCTCTCTGGATACAGCGTGAAGCTGATATGATTTGGTTTTAATGTTAAGAATATAAATAAACCACAGTGAAAACTATGTCAAAGTGCGGAAAGACGTGTATTGATCGTGGTCATTTCCTTGAAATAACCGTAAATTCTTACGTAGTGTAATAAAATCGATCACTCATAGTAAGTGGGTGTCTGAGAAATATTTGTTGTATATTTTCCTTTTAATATTTCTCATATTGTGGGTTGTGATATATTTATGTCATGCGTAACGACTAAAGTCTTAATCTATGTTGGATTTATCCAAGTATTGTAGCCCTTACAGGATTTTGAAAGCTTTTATATGAAGTGCGTTTGTACTTATTTTTATAATAATTATTGTCAAAATGCCTTTTGTCTTGTTTGTTTTGTCAATGCGGCATTTCCTTACTTATTATTACAATAAAAAATCCTGCTTAAGCTGGAAGAATAGATTTTGCATTTTTTATTTTCTTTGTTTTTTGTTTAACTTACATTAATAAACCTCTTTATGATTACCATCTAAGGGTGCTTTTAATGTGAATTGCCTGAAGTGTGATAATATCGAAGGCTCTACATTCTTAAAGATTAATTGAGGTCTCCCCATTATCGGGGAAAAAACTTCTGTGTTATAAATACATTATAAAATGGGCTCAAAGAAAGAAGTGTAAAATTAATATCGATGAGACGTCAGATGTAAAAAGTTGCTAAGCTAACTTTAACAATTTTAAAAATCACAGTGATCCAACGCTTATTTTATTTTTTTATATATTCTTTATTGCACTTTGAAACACATATAAGTAATACAATTAAAAAAATATTAGTTAGCAATGGTGGGCTTATTTCTAAAAGAAATCTCTTCCAGCCAACCAATGGAAGTGGATATGATTGTCAAACAGCGGGAAGAGAATACAGTGCAGTTTTCAAACAGAGAGGGAAGTAAATAAAAAAATAATAATAATAATGAGGACACATAATATCCAAATACATATATATATATACATACATACACACATACATAATTTATAATTATAAATAAGTACATATAAATAATACACATATACATATATATATATACATACAAATACGTGCTGTGCGGTGGTTTTACTCACAAAAAGTGTCTGAAATCAGTAAATTAATTGTCCACAGTACCGAGTAAATGTTTTTTCAATTGGGATTTAAAGGACATTAACGAAGGACTTCTTTGGATGGGGATAGGGAGATGGTTCCAAAGTGATGCGGCGTACACAGTGAAGGATTTCTGCAGGAATTTGGTATTGCTCATAGGTATCTCGAGCGCCGGAACGACGCATGACCGCCTAGAGCGTAAGGGACGGGGGAGGATGTTGAAGCGGGAACGTAGGTATTCAGGAAAATTTTGGTAATTAAGGATTTTAAAAAGTAATGTAAGGATGTGCATATCACGGCGAAGACGGATTGGGAGCCAATTAAGCTGAGCACGAAATTGGGAGACGTGATCATACTTACGCAGGCCATACACAAAGCGTATGGCGAGATTTTGAAGTCGCTCTAATTTGTTAAGTAGCTCCTCGGTCGCATCCAAATAGCAAACGTCAGCGTAGTCGAGAATTGGAAGGAGAAGACATTGCGCAAGCATAATTTTGGTTTTGTGAGGGAGGAAGTATTGGAGACGCCTAAGGGAATGGAAGGAGAAATGCATGCGCTTGCTGATTGCATTAATATGCGGTGCCCAAGACATGTTACAATCTATTATAAGTCCCAAATTTCTGACTTCGCTACAATACGGAATAGGCACTCCAGAGTAGCGTATCGCAGGCACAGAATCCCAGATGATTTTATTTCTAAGCCTATTGCTGCCTATAATTATAGTATGTGATTTCTTAGGGTTAATTAATAGACCAAAAGATTCAGCCCACGATTGTATAGCATCCAGATCGCTATTTAAGCTTTCAATGGTTGCAGACAATTCATTTAAATAACTGTGACGGTAAAGCTGCAAATCATCCGCATACAGGTGAAAGGGAGAAGTAATGATTCTAGAAATATTATTAATAAAAACAGAGAAGAGAAGTGGAGAAAGAACGCCGCCTTGAGGAACGCCAGCAGTGAGTTCAAGCCAAGTCGATGTCGTATCGTTTACTTTCACACATTGCCGGCGGCCGAAGAGATAGGAGCGGAACCAATTTATGGCTGCAGTAGAGATATTGACTGCTCGAAGAGTGCCAAGAAGTATGTCAAGATCAACAGAGTTAAAAGCACTGCTGAAATCCAGTAAGACCATAACAGTAAGCTTGGTGTTGTCCATAGCGCACCGTATGTCCTCCGTAATATTCAGCAGTGCTCCAACAGTGCTGTGGAAGGGACGGAAACCGGACTGGAAAGGACAAAGTAGATTGTTGGTTGAGAGAAAGGAGTAAAGCTGGTCATTGACTAAAGATTCGAGGACCTTGGATAGAACAGGGAGGATAGATATAGGACGGTAATCAGTTACATTGGAAGGGTGTGATGTTTTGGGTAAAGGAATGACATGAGCATTCTTCCACTGTGAAGGAAAGACATTACTTGACAGTGAAAAGTTTATAATGTGGGTGAGCACTGGTGCAATGCTTTCCAACACGGGAAGAATCATCTCAAGGCTGAGATTATCAATTCCAAAGGCTTTAGTGGAAATGGAGCTAACACACTTCTTGACATCATCCTCTGATACAGCTTTAAAAGAAAAGGGAATGGAGTCTGGTAGATCAATATGGGACAACAAAGTAAGTGTTTCAGATTTTACTATTGGATTTATATTCAATGGTGGAGTAGTGAAAGAAATATTAAGAGCATTAGGATCCACTGAAACTTGACGAGTTTCAGTGGTTTTGCCTACACCAAACGACTCCAAGAATCTCCAAACTTGTGCCTGACTGAGATTCTGAATGGTTTTGTGGAAGTAGCGACGCTTAGCATCCCTACACATTCTGTTGCAGATGTTTCGCAACTTTTTATACGCAGTGAAGTTTTCTGGAGTAGGAGATTTTTTGTGTTTAAGCTTGACTTTGTCACGTTTTGCCATAATATTCCTAATAACATCAGTTAACCAGGGGGCAGGCGCATGCTTCATACGAACTGGTCTTACAGGGGCATGAATATTGTAAATGTTAATCAGTTCAGATGTTAAAGATTCAACCATATTGTCAATATTAGTAGATGACATTATGGAAGACCAGTCGATGTTCCTCACATCCTCCCTTAAGCGTTCAAGATCCATACGCTTAAAATTGCGCTGAAAAGAGATTTTGCCTTTAAACTTAGGCGGACGTAACTTATAAGAAAGAAATATAAGATCATGAAAGGAAAACGGAGCGGTAGTCTGACCGTGAGAAGAAACAAGATTAGGGTTAGAGACACAGATAAGATCAAGAAGAGAGGGCCTACAATTAGGAAAGTAATGAGTGGGGGAAGACATGGGTAAAAGATTTAAATTAAACGACTCATATAATTCCTTTAATAAAAGCGTTCTACGGTCATTCTTTAAAAGACATGTGTTTAAATCTCCCATGCAAATCACATGTTCATATTGGGGTCGAAGGATCTCAAGAATACCATCCAGAGTGCTAAAATAATTAACTTGGTCGTTCGGTGAGTACAAGACACCGACTAGTACATTTGTATGACTCAGTGTTAACTGAAGGAAAAGGTATTCAAGAGATCCATTAGGTTGAGGAGGGGAGCAAGAAACGACGCTGGCCGGTATATTGTCGCGAAGATAAATACCAACACCACCACCACCCCGGCCAGCGCGATCATTGCGATATAGCTTATAACCTGGAAGAAGGTAAGAGGCAGAAGAAAGCGATGGTTTTAACCAGGTCTCAGAAATAAGTATACAGTCAACTACACCGGAGCTAAAGGATGCGAGAAGATCAGTATAGTGAGCTGGAATGCTCTGCGCGTTGATATGCACCAAGGAAAGGGCTGTAGAACAATTATTATCAAAAATTTTTGACAGTTTATCAAAAAGTGGTTCAGATTCAGAATCATCATCACTGTCAGCACTATTATAAATGCTAGAAGAGCATGAAAAATATTTCATATCATCTAACATAATGTTAATATTAAAATAAATAAACTAAATATATATAATATAAAAAAATATATATAATATATAAAAATATATAAAATATATTATTAAGAAGAAAAAAAAAACATAAAATTATACCTGCACAAGTTGACTACAATACATTTTTACACTAAACTTCACTAAAATCAAAGACAAGTTAAAAATTACCAGTTACAAAAACAAAGCAAAAACGGAACGTGAAACAAATTAAAACATAACAGTTGACAGAATTGACATATGACAAAAGGAAAAAAGTAAACAAAGTTATATATGGCAGTTAAGTAAAATTAAAGATTAAAAACATTGAATTTAAATTTGGCAAACGAGAAACTGTATGTGTACCCTACAATGGAAATGATAATGTATTTTTTTTTTATAAACGATTAGCCGGCCAAATTAAAGTGGTATAAACAAATATTCCAGACTATTTGCTAGAAGTGGGCTTCATTATAGAACCTTTTTCTATTAGTTGCTTGAGCTCACGTAGAGAGGAAATCTTGATTGTCGAATTACTTGGCAATAAAATAACAACCATACCATCCGATGACCAACATTTCTTAATGCCAAAGTGTTTACGTGCTGCAATGAACACCTCCTGGCGAGACTTAGTAAGGAATTCTGTCACAGTTATCTTTGTGCCTTTTAACTTGGTTTTCGCCTTCCATACGCTAGAACGAAGCTGGCAACTATTGAATCTAAGTAATATGGGCCGGGCAGAATCTTTTTTAACACCTAACCTGTGGCACGACTCTATAGCAGTGGATCTGATATCTGTCATCTTAAGGTGGTTGGATAATACATGAAGCATCTTCTCCAGAACATCCTCGTTAGTATTCTCTTCTAGACCATGGAATAGTAGCACTTTTCTCCTAGACTGTGTTTCTAAGCGGTCCAAACCAACCACTACAAGTTCAATCTGTGACTTCAAAATACCCAGAGTTTTCCACACAAAGGACTTAAAAGTGTGAAACTCCGCAGTCAGGGTTTTTAATGTGGGGTTGGAGGTTGCAGAACCAGATTGTGATAAATTTTTCAATTTTTATGATTCAGCAACTTTCGAAATTTTTATTAGGATCAGTTTTCAATGGAAACTAAGTTGTTTGCCAGGAACAGAACAGACGGAGACCAGGAACAGAACTTTAGGTTCAGATTTTTTTTTGTTCAGTCAATTGTCAGGTGGATATTGTTTTATTATGTTATCAATAGCCTATGGATACGATTCTGTAAAGTGGAACAAACATCCATGCTCACTAACTTTTACATTTATATTATAAGTGGTGATTATAATATTTTTCTTAATAATCTTGTGACAAAATGACAATGTGAGCTACTGTTTAAGGATTTTTTTAATGATTTTCTTTGCTAATAACATCTCTTTCCGGTTTTCAGAGAAAAGTTTCATCTGAGAAGCATTAATAAAGAAAAGTGCCTAAATTTTACTTTATCGACAAAAATATTTCAATGAAAAATATTTTTTTTCTATAAAATATATTTTTTTTCTATAAAAATGAGAACAACCATTTTGCCTTGTTGCGATATACTCATACTCATAATTTTTTTAACATGATTTTTATATAACAATTTATATAACATGATTCGGCTTGTCAATAATGTAGATCATGTACATATACAGGGTGGAAGTGTAAGCACCACATTAAATGAAATAAAAGCCTAATATAAATCAGAAAAAAATAAATTTCTAAAAATAAAAAAGTTATTTTTTCAAACAAAATAAATAGTAAAATTGTAATTTTAAAATAAAACGCCATTTGTAAGGACGACGCACGCACACATAAACCTATCAAAGGAACACCGCCACACACGGCTCATTCCGAAATCAAGTCGTAGGTATTGGCGATAAAGTTCAAAGTTGTTTAACCTTTAGTAGTATTTTTGTAGTAGTAAGTGTTTATTTTATTGGGATCTATACGTAATCGCGTCACACGAAATACAGGTATGGATAAAAATCGTGAAATGAAAAAAAAATCCTACGTCCAAACTGTTGAGGCATCTTGATTAATTTCTTTAGGTATAGGTTTGAAATATTTTACCCTATATGCTGTTTCCGTAAATGGAGCGCTGCCTCTTCCACCCTGTATATATGAATATATTGGTCTAATGAAATTAAGAAACAAACATTATAAAAATTATATTCAAATTAACAGTTTTAATTTATAGTTTCTTTATGTTATTCTTATAATTTATATTATGTGTATACTTTGATAATTTTACGATATAAATTAAATACACCTTAAATTTTATTGTAGTATGAAATGATCGATGGCTTCAAATATCTTAATCGATATTCTTATTGAAATTTATAGTTCCTTGGGGCAGTATCGTCGTGTCGTGCTTGCCCTCATAAATCTGTTCGTAATAATTAAGTTACAGTAATTAAGATTTGTGGCGATATACATAATATAATATGCTAAATATTATTAATATTATTTTAATTATTTTCATATTCTAAATATTATTATTATGAGCTGTCTAAAATTATTAATAATTATTTCTAATTTAAAGGCATTAGATATAGTATGAAGTTAGAATCAAAAATACAAAAATTATAATAAATTGTTTTTATTGATACAATATACATTTCCATTGTAGTACGCAGATATCTATTGCATTAATTCAATTCAATTTAATTCAAATTAATTAGATTGTAGATTAAATTCACATACTAAATATTATAAGTAACGGATTTCTCCATTTAAATTAGGAAGTTAAAATAAAATAGTGTTAATGCCAGCCCTTCTTTAGATAGTATATCTCAGCTGTCTGTCACAATCTGACGCGGCAAAATTTCTATACGGCTATTAAATAATACCTATACAGACTCCACGAAAGCAGCGAGAAATTATTTGCAGATCCATTTCAGAATGTCAATTAATAAAACAAATTTATAAAGCATTCCAAAGAGGCAGTTTAAAACTTTTAATACTAAATACAGTTGCCGACAACACGTTGGCCCAGTAATTTGTGTAATAAGATTATTTCAATTTATTATTCGACTTATAATCAACTAGGAACCCGCCTGTGGATTCCCCCGCCTAAACTTATTGCTGTATTATAACTAAATTATATAAGATCTTTACATATATTGTGACTTATATGCTACATAACTAAAACATTTTATCTAAATTCGCCAGTTTTTGCGTTAAAGATAAACAAACATACATCCATACAAACTATCACTTGTATAATATTAGTATAAGCTTCACTCTGTGTCCCACGTATAGCAGGGTAGGCAAAGCTAAGGGAAGCTAGTTAACACACTTCGTTCTTTACTATACGAGAATTAATTAGATTTTTATGTAAAACAATAATAAAAATCTTTCAATCAATGTAAATCAATTACAGTTTATATTATGGTATACTCTATTAAAAAAAACCTCATATTACAGTATAAAGAATATTAACGAATACTTTGACATAAGCTTCATTTGATCCAATTTGATCGATGAGCCATTTTTTTATGTATAACCGGAAAATATATTTTTTATTTAAATATTCATTTAAATAAATATTTTCGTTTCTTCGCTCTAGTGTCGAAGCAAAGTGCGTCGTTGAGTTCTGTCACTCAACACGCAATGGCTCCAAAATACGGCGAATAATGGGAAACGGAGTGTCTTAAAACTAGGCCTAACTCTCTGCCTACTTTGCTGTATCCGGGATATAGCGTGAAGCTGATTAAAGATTAATATATCTATCCACGTTTTGGTGAATACGAAAACACTTTTATAAGATCCACAGGCTAATTTGAATTGAATACTTTTATTGATTTAACTGAGATGTAAGTAACTGTTTTTGTTCTTTTTAGGGTTCAGTACTTTTTGAGAAAAAAAGGAACCCTTATAAGATCACTCTGTTGTCCGTCTGTAGGTCTGTCTGTCTGTTTGTCAAGACCCTTTATCTCAGGAACACTTAGAGATATCGAGTTTAAATTCAAACCATATAATCAGTTGTGCGGCCCCATAATTTCCTGATAAAAACATATTTCTATATTAATAAAAAAAATGGCCATTTATATCGCAAAAAACACGTATTTCGACTCTATAAAGGAAATAATAATTTTAGCGTTCCGGTTAACCTTGAATTATGAAATTTGGCAGCTAACATCTACAGGTATTACTAGTTTAGAAAAAAATCTGAAAACTATACATTTGTATGTGTATATGGTAGTAAAGCCGCTAGTTCATGTAAGAGAATGTACCAAATGAAAGGGCTCTGGCTAAGCTAAGCCTGAATTTCACAAAAAGCTCGAGACCTCCAATTTTTTTACGGAAAAAAAACTGATCTAAAGTGAGAGTAAATTCTCTTACTCTCACTTTAGATCAGTTTTTTTGTTTTTGTCATTCTTTTTTATTATTACAATTATAAGTATTTCACTTAATATCAACAAGAACTTTATAAACCAATCTACTTAAGCGTTTGTTCTTTCATCTTCGTACTGTGCTGAGCTGTGTAAAGTAAATATAATCAAAGTTGTATAATAGCAAGAGTGTGCTACCACTACGTCTAATGGGAAAGTTTTAATACAACATGATAAGATGTTTAATGAATATATGTTGTCTGATGAATACAATATAAACATAATTTGCTACATACGCAGGATTATATATGAACATGTGTACATTTTACTTAGATATTATGTATAATAGTTAAAACATTTATTGCTTGAAGCAATCTCTTTTAGAAACCATTATTTGATGGAAAAATTCCATTAAAGATAATGTAAAGTACTTACATAACTCATGTTTAACGCGATGGCTGTGGTTTCAATTTCACTTAGGGGAATTAATTATCGATAAATGGATGCAACGAAATGCTATACATTATAGTTAGGACTTTTGGTAATTGTTGACTCCCGTCCCGTATAGAGCACGGTATACAGGGGGAACCCAGTTTTAAGATAATCCGTTTCCTGGCGGAATTCAACGCCAACTTTTTTGCATAGTGGCACCAGACCAAAGAAATGAAAATATTAATAAATAATAATTCATGCCTCCGAGTGGACATCGAACCCACAACCATCGTGCTTACACAAGCTTTCGCCACTGCGCCACGACTGTGGATTATTCATAACAATTCAGAAATTTCCAGAGGCATGGAACATTTATAGTCAAATGCTGTTTGTCCTCCTAAGTAATTCTATTGTTTAATCGTAATCTCATAATTTTTCATTTGCTCACGGACCAAGAGTAATCGACTTTTGAATTTGACTTTGAGAATTATGACATGCTAGATCCACTAAAATAGGTCATTTGACGCTTCAGGCCTATATTTTATCAATTAACATATAAATAACATAACATCTGATAACGAGACAAAGCGCGACGTTGAATTCCGCTAATACGCAATGCCTCCATAAGTCGGCGAAAAATGGGGAAGAGATGTCTTAAAATGAACGAAATGTCTAAACACTAGGTTCCCAAGTTCCATCTGTTTGCTAGGTGCGTGAAGCTAAAAAAATAATTAATATAGTTATTTATATGCCAATAAGAATTATAAATACCTATATAAATTTCCGCACTCAATTTAATGTACATTCAAATTGCTTTTAATTGAATAATAAATAAATTTCCAATTTTATTGACAGCATAAAGGTAGTTCAGTCAGCCGTACGTTGAGGTTTACAGTCTAAAAGCATAATGCACGAAAATGAAGCAATTAAGAGGAACACCAAATTGTTGAGGAACACCACCAAAAGAACGTGCTCAGCTGGTTTGGGCACGTCGAACGAATGAGTGATGAAAGAATGGCAAAAAAGATTTATGATGGAAAAGTGAGTGGTAAGTGAGATCGGGGGAGACCTCGGATGACCTTCGAAAACACAGTATTAAAGATACTGGAGGAAGGTCACGTAAAAAGCATGAGGACCCCCCGGAGGGCATGTATGAAGAGGTTGATGACAGTGGACGAGGCGAAAGAGGTATGTAGAGACCGTAGCGTTTGGCGCTCCGTTCTCTCTGACTACCCCGCTACGGATAAAGCGTGAAGCTAAGTTAAGTTAAGTTACCAAATTGTTACATCATAAATGTATTGATAATAAATAATCATTATCGTGGAAATCAACATCATTTATGGCTTATTAGAGTATTTGGACAATGTTTGATTGTAAATGCGGTCTTGAATTCGATTTTTACTTTGGCCTGATTTTTTAATTTTACACTGTATACCGCATATAGCAGAGTAGGTAGAGGGAACCTGGGAACCCAGAGTGCATAATGACATTGCATGTTGAGTGGCGGAAGTCAACGTCACACTTTGCCCCGTTACCAGAGCTATGAAATTAAAATAATAAACATGTTATTCTTCTAGTGGGAATCGAACCCAAAGCTGATGCGCTTGGAGCCTTCCCGTATACTTCAATAGTTATAGGTTCGAATATTATAGACAAAACGAATACATTTAGTTCTTGACGTCTTCTTTTTTAGTTAGGTCAAAATGTTTAATAGTAAAACTAATAGATAATATAAAAAGTAATAAAAAAAAATTCTTTATGCATTACTAATAATAATTTTTCTCTTAAAATATTTTTTTCTAGTACAAAAAACAATCTAAGACTGTTGAAATAAAACAAAAGCGTTTATTCAATCATTTCTTCAATAGTCAATATATAAATCACATTTTTGTTTCAGATAACAATATAAACTATTAAATATAAGTTATTTTTAAAAAAGTGACTTCTGGGCCTTATAGACCACTGTTCCTTAATAAGGCAATACCTGGGGCTTCTTATGATATATAAAAAAAGAATTACGTTATCATTGATATTCAATACTCTAAATGATAATCACATACTTTATTTTCTTTGGAATCAGATCGTAATAATAAAATAAACTATATGTTAATAATAAAAGTAAAAAAGTATATAGTTTTAATTTAAAAGTATATAGTTTTAAAATAAAGTTCCGTAAATAAATAAATGAGATGAGATGAGATTTTAGACAGTTTCCTTTCTTGAGCTCGCATAGCAAATGATATCCCCTCCTCTCCCTATCCTCCCTACGGACGTGTTCATCTAAATAACAAGATATTTTAACTTTTAACTTCCCATGCTTAAATTAAGATAGATGTTTCTTTAAGTTAAGTTTATTATGCTTTTTCAATAGGATAAATAATATAAATATGTATTAATTTTTAATTTCTTAAATCTATATTCTGAGTAATAAAACTATAACAATGTTTATTACGTAAACTCAAACACAGAATATTATTTATACATTCTTAATAAAGACAGTAGAAAAAACACTCGTAAAACTCATAAAGTACTCCCTAAGATATATGACTATTACTTATTTCGTCCATTGCTAATCTACTTTGTAATTGTTTGTTCAAGAACATTATTGTTCAGTCGATTGAATATCAAAAGTAAATATAAAAGACATATTATATTTGTTCAATAAATATATTAAAGAATATTTTTATTTAATATGAACAATATTAAATTATATTGATTGATATCAATAATGAAATCAAAATTAATTATACCAATCCTCTTTATAATAATGGTTAATGATCTAAGACGTTTATCTGTGTATTTCAGAAAAAATGACCCTGTGACGAATAAGAAATATTATTTTGGCATATCATAAAATTGCTTATATTTACTCTGATATTAAAGAGTATATTATTAACTACCTAAATATACTATTGAAATTGAAATTATACCATAAATTTAAAAAATATTCAAGTTTTCTTTCAACATATGGCGAAAAGTATTCCTTTACGTCACAGACTATGATCTACCAGAACTAACAAAAACAAGTATTAAAACCAAATCATCTCCTATTATCTAACAGATATGTTTATATTCTTTCCCAAAATAATAAAAAAGTAGCTTAATTTTATCACATTACGAAATAATTAGCGAAATAAATTCTTGTTAGTCACTTCTTGGACAATTCACAGTAGAAAAGTATTCATTGCTGATTAAACGTATTACAAAATCAAAAAAACATTCAACGTGAGCAATTCTTGACAATAACAAAATATTAATAATCATAAAATAAATACTATAAAACGCTAAATAGATATTAAAAAACTAAATTTTGTGCAGTTCTTTATGTAGGACAGTGACTAATTTGAAACCTTCGTGATTAAAAGGAAACTTTAAGCGATATCCACACTGTCAGTTTGAAAATAAAATAAAGCATATTTTTTTTTACATCTTTTACCTTGTCCACTGACATCACCCTCTTTACATATGCTCTCCAGGGGGTCCTCGTGCTTTTTACGTGAAATTTTTCCAGTATCATCGATGCTGTGTTTTCGTAGGTCAATCGAGGTTTCGCCTGCCTGTCTTACCAACTGCTGCTCTTCCTTTCTCAATTTTTTTACCATTCTGCCATCACTCGTTCTCTCGACGTGCTCGGTTTGGACACGGTAATATACTACTTTGTTTGATGGCATGGACAGGCATGTCGAACCAAAAGATCACACCTCTACAGCATTTAGTTTTCTTTTATTCTTCTTCTGTAATATCCACGTTTTAGAACCGTATACATAATCGATATCAGAACTGCAATGTGTGGAGCTATGCTGACGTTTCGTCATCATCAACGCAGCTAAGGCTTTATCTCTCATGACACTGTTTATACGTCTTGGAGAGACCTATCCAAATACAGATAGAACAACCAACATGACATAACGCAGCCTTGTTTAACTCTCGATTTGATGGCAAACCAAGGTGACATGCCAGACCGTGCACCCATACAGGCTGAGTGATCTCCTTAAAGAGACTTTAAAGCTTGGAGCAAGAGGCCACTCACCTTGTACCGGGATAGTATCTCGCATAATTTAATTCTTACAATCCAGGAAATTGCATTATTAAGTACACGAAACCACAAAAAACTGTTTACGTTACTGCCAACAATGGGTCTTTCTTGAATTCATATACTCTTTCAACACTAAAGTTTAATTAGACATCCCACTACAGCCTATCGGCTCTTTCTTGCATTCTTCTCCTCAATATTTTGGCAAGCTAATGAAATGATGGTGCGTATTATGCCCTATAGCTTGCACGTTCACTGTGCCTCGCCATTCGTCTGGTATCCTCAATCTGATTTCCAGCATAAATTGCACAGATACAATTACAAATCCAAGTCACGTAATATTTCGCCGTGAATATTTGACCATCTCTGCAGTAACTCCATCTGCTTTCGCTGCTTAACCACATTTCAGACTACTCTTAACTTGGTGGTATGTCAACTTCACCATCGGAAGTGAAGTGGAAATTGCATTGCCAGAAATTTAAAAATTTGTGGCAGATTCAACCAGATTATTGAAAATTTCGTTATTTACAACCAGATTTAAGTATTGGATTTTTCTCACAATATTTCACATTATGTAATGTCAGGCTCCAACGCTTTTTTATTTGTTTCGGCATCTTTTTATTTTCTTTGACATTCCCTATGGCTGCGCGAATTAATTTTAAATTATACAAATGATACTTTTGATCTTTTCCAAGTGTTACACATGAGTTATAAATTAAAATTTTTAAACATTCCTTGTGCACTAAGCTTTACAATTCCTAATAGTCACAGTTTTGTTCCGGTAATATGTCACGTAACGCACAGGAAGTGACGTTTTCATCCCAAAAAACTTTTCAAGTTAAAAATAACTAGCATTTAATTAAATTATCTTGTTTTTAGCTGTAGTAATGTAATATAGGTTAGATTTTTGTTGAATTACTACGTGATAAATAAAAGAAAACGAATTAATTTGTGTTTAAAACATCGTCACTACACGGAATACTTTTTCTGTACCCCGAAGATACAGAAACTTCCGTCACAGTTTTTGTCGAAACTAACTTTAGTATAATAATGGCAATTTTACAAATACGATTATAGTGGTGCCAGGAAGACAAAAACAATACAAATTAGTAGATTTTACTTGTGTAAGTTATCGAACTCACCGTGACTACTCTGGATTTTCCGGTACTACAGTTTTCGTAGGACAAGATTAAAATATTGATATTATTTAAAATTACTGTAAATTTATCACATAAGAGTTGAAAAAACACGTAAAAAAATACCTGTGAATATATTTAAACACTTAAACATATTTGAAGTCTAATATATTAAAAGTAAGACGTATTTGAAATCGGCAAGAGCACCGTGGGACAGTCGAAATTTTTACCTCATATTTTGCTTTCTTTTAAATATAAAAATAGTTATCCGGTTTTTATGGTACTTTTTAATTTAAGTCAACATTAAAACATTTACTTTAACCATATAAAATATTATTTCCACATGATCCATATAATAAATTAGAAATAAAAGTGCTTAAAGTTGTGGGACAGTCTAATTTTGCTAGGGTAATTTTTTCTGAAATACACTCTTTAAATGTTCTTTCAATAGTTTAGCTTGCTTTAATTTAGCCATAGTTTTATTATTGGAAAAAATCAGCTTCACGCTGTATCCCACACACAGCAGGGTAGGCAGAGGGAACCTAGTATTAAGATCCTCAATGCCGCGCTTAGCCTCGACACCAGAGTGAAGAAATGGAAATATAAATTTAAGTACATATTTCATCTCCTCGAGTGGGGATCGAACCTACAACCAGTCGGTTTTACAGTCACACTACGTGCCACTGCGCCACGACTGGCCTCAACTTTATTATTTAAACCTATAATAAATGCCAAATGTAATACAAATCTGTAACAGCCTTCTTAAGAATAAATAAATATTATAGAAATAAAGTTAAAAGAAATAAATATTTATACAAGATTAAATAAATAAATAAATATTGATTGTATGTAGCAGTATACTGCATGACCTAGATTAAATTCAAACAAACAATAGAAGGTTCAGAATTACAATTCACAAGAAATTAATTTTGTCTTTTCCCTCTTGATTGAGAATCAAAGCGATTACAACGTTCATAAATTTGTCCTCCATTAAAAATGAGTTCATCAGTTTGTATGTTTGAAGATTACATAATTTATTCGATTTGGAGCAGTTTAAGAATCATTGCTAAGTGCTTTCTTCTTCGTGTAATATTTCATTTACTTTATTTTTTATGTCTTACAAATCGATGCACGCCGGCTGGACGCACGAATAAAGCATGACTCGTTGTCACGTTCCACCAGAGCCGAGTGTGCAAGTGAGAGCGCGGAAGAAACGATAGAGAGGCTCGTCGGCTTATGCGTTCACATTGTTACTTAATATAGTAAGAAAAAAAATTTGAATTAACGAGTGCAAATTAATGTTAATTTATCGAAAAAAAAATTTATTTTCAATTAACTCCTTCTTTGTATTAAATACAATAATAACAATTGAGGCCAGTCGTGAGTTCGATCTTCACTCTAGGAAATGAAATATTTTTTAAATGTATATTTTTATATCTTCACTCTGATGTCATCAAAGTGAGAAGAATCCGGCTGAAAACGTGGAACGGAGTGTCTTAGCACTAGGTTCCTTCTGCTTTTTTTTTAAAGAAAAATAATTAGACAAACATAATTAAAAAAATAAAAACAATTAGAAATAATATATAGACATAGACTACACATTAAATTTCTTTTAAAGTTCAACCTGATGTCAAAAATTGGAAAACGCTCTGATATTTTACTTTTTTTTATTACTATGACGCAATTTTAATCTAATTGGAGTTTGTAGTATGTCTAAATCTCAATTAGTTTATATATATTTTTTAATTATATTTTCACCTTATCAATAGTTTCCTTCTCCGTAATTCATAACACTCTACAGTTATGCTTGATTCACCTTCAAAATACTACTACATATAATCCTCAGGTTATGCATAATAAGCCTAGAAGTAGGTCTTGTTTGTCGTACTCGCCTCATATGATAGTCTAGTCTTATCTCTAATAGAATTTATCGATCCGATCATTAAGAAACATTCAAATAAATCCTGTAGACTGCATATTCAATGAAAGTCGATTATTAGAGAGCTCGTCCTTTTATGAAGATTTTATTGACTGGTGGGTAGGTACTTAGTAGTATTTTAAAGCTAGTATTTAATTTATATTATTTATTTCATCATTTAAAAGATTTCGTTGCATTTTGCATTATGTAACAAAATCAAAGAATAATATATATATATATATATATATATATATATATATATATATATATATATATATATATATATATATATATACAGGGTGGAAGCGGCAGCGCTCCATTTACTGAAACTGCATATAGGGTAAAATATTTCAAACACAAAGCAAAAGAAATTAATCAAGGTACCTCAACAGGTTGGACGTAGGAATTTTTTTTCATTTCACGATTTTTATCCAAGCCTTTATTTCGTGTGACGCACACATACACGTACTACTACAAAAACTACTACTAAGCGTTGCCGATCTTCTACTTTTCATTCATACAACACATATCCGAACGAGAAAGAACGATATTTCTCGTTCTTTGTCACGCAATTACCTATTTTTTATAATAAATCTAAACAACGTTCAAAGCTCTTATTAAAATTGTTCAGTAAAATGCTACTTTATTTCTTTCACTTTAATATGAAATTATTTCGAAATAATGCAAGGTTATTGAACCACCCACAAAATTATACTCAAAAATTTTAACACACAAAACGATATTGAACTACGATAGATAGGGATATCGTCATCGACGCAATCTCCTTTTACTTCCACTAATATTTACATCATAAGTAATATTAAAAACTCAACATTTGTTTGAAATGTCTTAAAAGAATATATGTTTTGATAGTACACTCAAATACTGACACACAATAGTTACACATTTCAGAAAAATATTCTGTAATCACATGTCACATTCATCACGAGTTTAGAAATCCGATTTATGATAAAAATTAATATTAAACAACATCCAAATAAATTAAAACACTCAATGTCTAAAGTCGAACAAAATAATGTAAATACAACAAAACTTAGCCGTTCCGCGGCTAAGTTAAGATAATTAAAAACATTGTAATAGTTGCCATTATTTAAAATACTTCTCGAACATACTTTTAATTTTTTTTTTATTATTATAACATTTTAATTAATAATTATATTCGTTTATTTATTTTGATAGAAAATCGTATAAAAATTAAATAACTAGTAATAAACGAGTCTTATAATGTTACACGGGAACCTAGGAAAACTCAATATGAAATAAATTATTATTTAGTAATTATTTGTAAATAATATTGATAATTTTATTAATTATTTTAGTATCAAATCATACGTAAAAAGTATAATCTACATTTATTATGAATTATAGTGTTATATTAAGAAATCGTTCCTGCACGATATAGCAGCACTGGCGCGAAGCACAAAGATGGCCAACCTTCGAATGACGCAACCGCAAGCCCTAGCGAGGAATCGGTGCGGCGTGAGAGGGGGTGTCTATGTGCATATATCAAAATATGCGTTCTGCGTAATTCTACCACGCGTGCTTCTCATAAGCAATTGTAGTTGTGTCGAACTATAGTTGAATGTTATTTACTAAACCATATAAATACAAAGGGTTATGGGCCCAGATCATATCGTAATAATAAAAAATTAAGAAGTTTGCATCAATCATAGAAAATTAGAAATACCGGCGAGATTAAAACAGCGTTACTTCCCGTGTCACGCGGTCGGCGTTAGTATTGGAGGTTAAGTTGCCGGGAAGGAATAAAAAAGAAAAACAAGCAAAAAAACAATCACGATGAAAGGAAACAGCACAGTAATAAATCTGAGTAAAAAAATTGGAATGCATGGAAGTTCCAAACCATAATACTACTACGAGGTGAAATTGTGTCATCATCATCTGCATTTATTGCAAAAAAAGAAATGCTACACATAAAAGAAATATTAAATGTTTTAAGTGTACTAAAATGGGTCATTGATAATGACTGAATGTAATGTGGACATAAAATGTAATAATTTTGTAAACATGTTAAAAATGAGTGTTGGTTTAACAAGAGAAAAGTAAAAAATGCGTTTGTAGTGCCACAAAAATAAAACAGTCAAAATAGTTAGTGAATACAGATGCGCACAGTGAGCACATGTGTTATGACAAAAACTTATTTTCAACTTTTACACCAGTATCAAATAAATCAGTAATTTTAGGTGATGGTAGTGAAATCAGTGTCATTGGTTGTGGACAGGTGTTGTTAGAAGTATTATAGCACACTGTTTGCCCTTTAATAGCAGTGATACAAAATCAATTAAAACTTGTTAGTTAATACATGCCGTCTGTCACAACAAATCACATCTGTGAGCCAATGAAGGAAGTATCTATTGGAGGCTCAAGTTATTTTTTAATATTAAAAGATGATGATCCACACTGTAGAACAGTATACTTTATTAAAAAGTAGGATGAACTTATAAGATGCATTAGAGATTTTATTAACAAGGCAGAAAATGGTACAGGAAATAAAATAAAAAATTTTAGAAGTGACAGTGGCTTAAAATTTATTAATAAAGATGTGTTAAATTCATTCTTAGAACAAGGTATAGTACACCAAACCTCTGTACCATACACATCACAACGGAATGGCAAAGCGGAAAGGGATATAAGAACTCTAACTTCATGCTGTGTGCCAAGAATCTCTCTAAAAAGTTATGGGCTGAAGCAGTGAATACAGCAGCATATGTATTAAACAAATAAATAAAAATATTGTTTATTATTTATTTTTTATTTTATTTTTTGTTTATAATATTTAATAAAAATGTTTATTCATAGCTATTATGTGAAAAAAGACAATAAAAAAATACTGACTTGACTTGTAATTGTTACTTTTTAAGTAATGAGTAGTGCGAATGAATCCAAATGAATATTTTATTATTTTTTCTTTTATTAATTGTTACTATAAACAATTATTAAAACATAAATCTTAAATGAAAACTAGTATTTAGATTTTGAGGTAAAATAATATTTTTTTTAAAGAAAATAAATTAGTTTTTGATTTAATCAAATAGTAATTGATACACCTAAACATTTACATGTTTTACCGTTAGCGGAAATAATAATGAGAATTTTATAACTTATGTCAAGAAATTGATAGTTTTAGTAAGTAAGTAAGTAAGTAGAAGTAGTATCGAATAGAAAGTATCAATACTGTACTCATGAGAACAGTAACAGAATATGTCGACCAGATCCCCCTAGACGTATATCGTAAGATGTTGTTTCAGTTAGATGGATTCAGTTAGAGCACCCGCACACTGGAGTGCTTGCTAGAAACACGCTCGCGAGCATATTTGGAGAACAATGAATCGGAATGGACCTCGGTGGTGGCCTGACCGTTCCCCGGACCTCACGCCGCTTGATTTTTTTTTGTGGGGGCAAAAATGAAGTATATGCGTCAGAAGTCCATACAGAAGACGAGCTCCGGCAAAGAATTGAGCGTGCTTTTGATAAAATTAAAGAATTAGCCGCGCTGGGGGATCTACTGAATAAAGTAAAACGTAATTTGTTACGCAGATGAAATTTATGTGTTTACAAGCAAGGGGGACACTGAAAATTAAAAATGTAGCAAATAATAAGTGGACAGAAATAATACGATAAAAGTGTGTGTAAAGTGTATTCCTAAGTGTTGCGTTGATTTAACATCACTTCACCGCCGTTAGCTACATACCTACGCTAGTTGCTGCGACTCGATTTCTTGAATGAAGCGTGTGCGACGTTGCCGCTTTGACAGCTTAGTGTGCGCGTATGTGTGCGTGCTTATAATATTCTTGACAAATGGCGTTTTATTTTAAAACGATTATTTTATTATTTATTTTGTTTGAAAAAAAAACTTTTTCATTTTTGGGAATTTATTTTTTTCTGAATTATATTAGGCTTTTATAGAGTAGTTAAAACTGTGGTTTCATTTAATGTTGTGCTGTCACGTCCACCCTGTATATATATGAGTATATTATTTTATAGACTAGCGACCCAGACGCGGCACGCTTTTTTTATGGAAAGGATAAGACAAATGAAGAAAAAATCACCTGTGTAAGTGAACGCCCATTACTTCGTGTAATACCAGGTGCTACTGGTGCGTTGTGAGCCTTTGAGGTAGAGGTAGATACGCCTTTTAAAGGTACACATGTCGTATTGACGCAGTCCCTCATTTAGCTTATCCTGCTATATAATATAAGCGGGATACATCGTGAAACTGAATAAAATATAGTATATAGGTACGGAAAATTTTACAATTACAAAAAAAAATACTTTTAAAGCAAAAATACATTAAGGTGGAGGTGTCAAGTGAGTTTACGTGAGTTATAGCCGATACCACGTATAGAGCACTGTGACGCGTAACGCAGTCGCGCCTCATTGATCCGACATATTCACCGCTACATTCGTTACGAACGTTTCGGTGCATGCCTTTGATTTACTGGGCTTTTTTTACGCTGTAACTCCTGTAATTAGAGACCAGTAGTGGCGTAGGAGCGAAGAAACGAGACTGGTTGTGGGAAGTTAAATATTTATTTAAATTTATATTTTCATTTCTTCGCTCTGGTGTCGAGGCAAAGTGCGGCGTTGAGTTCCACCACTCAACACGCAATGTCTCCAGAATTAGGCAGAAAGTGGGGAACGGAGTGTCTTAAAAGTAAGTTCCCTCTACCTACTCAATCTTCTATGTGCGGGATCCAGCGTGAAGCTGTTAACGCGAGGAAATATACGGTAAGCATTATTTAAAATGACAATTCCACGTGCATATCATTGAACTTGTGCAACTCATAGCAATATAGCACAGCAGCTACGAAATAAAGTATATTATTATATTTAGTTTTAATGATATCCACAATGGTAACTAGGTAAGTTATTATTTTCTGTAATTATTACGTTTTATCTTATGCGTACCCTGCTATGTGCGGATATAGCTGTACCAATAAATATAAAATAATAAAGTGATAAAGAGGCCAGTCAGCCCAGAAGGTGGGGAACGGAATGTCTTAACGCTAGGTTCCCTCTGCCTGCTGTGTGCGAGATACAGCGTGAAGCTGTTTTATTTATTTTATTTAATAAATATAAAAACTAAAAAACATATAATAAAAAAGCTTTTGAATAAAATAACTCCAATTGTCTATATCAAAACACTATCCGATTCCACTATGTACTCGTTGACCCTAACTCCAATTTGTGACTCTAATCGATTTGCTGAGATTGAATTGCTCTAAATCCGTTTTTATATTCTTTCCGATTGTATAAAATATCAATGATGTATGAAAGTAAAAACGCTCGTATGTAAAAATGTTTTTCAGAATAGTGTAAAAAATGTATATTTATTATTGCTAGATCCTTTACGTGGGTCTTTAATGCCGCCAGACGAACTAAAAGTTGTTTAAAATTGGGCAAAGTACGTTATTCTAGCAATCTTAAATTGTACGTATATTATTTACGCTACTATTTTAAGACCCCTTATACGCGCCCAGACTAATACGATGGCTCAATCGTCCTCCCAGAGAGTAATGTATATTTAATCGGCGCTACTTCTGAAAGAGAAAGGGCCCACATTCAAATTAGTAAGTACGCATACTGTCTTAACTACATAATAGACTAAAAGTTCTCAAAATTCCAATTTAGCTAAAATGACGTAGATCTGGGGGCCCTGGGATCTTGGGCTATTATAGTTACACTTAAAATTAATTTAACAAAAGAAAATATAGCAGGATAAGCAAAAACAACCTAGCGTGGAGATACTCCGATATGTCTGGAGTGGAATTCAACCTTGCTTAAGACACTCCACTCCTCACTTTTCAGCAAATTTGCAAGGTAACACTAGAATAAAACAACATCACTTTTTAAAAAAAATATTATATCGTTTTTTATTTCCAGGTTCTATCAATGTCTTCAATGATAATAGCTTTGCTCTTCTAATATTTCACTCGATACTCTTCGAGGATCGTTGAATTCTGTAACACCTGGTTATTTCCTTCGAGGTCATTATTACACGGTAGTAAATTTTAATATCAGCCAGTAAAGTCACGCACGCAGGATCGTTTCCGTTAATAGAATTTTCAATATTGAAGAAAATACAGCAATAAGCTTGTAATATAAATACAGTCCGGCTGTTGAGTTTGCGCTCGTGATTTTTTTCTTAATATAGCTCCTTAATAGTAGGCCTTTTGTATAATGTAATATTTCAAAACTATCGGCTTATAAATCTTGGAAGTATCTTAGAAACTAAATCATTTTTAAATAAGTATTTTTTCAAGTGCTGCAGTGAAGAAAAAAAACTTGTGTTAAGACACTCCGATCCCCACTTTCCGCTGAATTTTTGAAACATTGTGTACTGAGCGGTAGTACTTGTCGCCGCACTTTGCCTCTACGTCAGAGCTAAAAATATTAAAAATATTAAATATTTTCTCGAGTGAAACTTGAACCCACAACATAACGATACAGTCACACGCTGTTGCCTCCAAAGGACTTAATGTGAAATATATTATACATATACACTTAGAGTAATGTAATGAGAGCTCTTCGATTTACAGATGACGATAGCCAATAACTTGCTCCGTCACGCAGAATGATGGATACGGGCAGGGTTTAAGCGAATGTGACAGCAAACATTTTTTTCAAGCATTATCCAAGTTGAAAAACAGTTTTTATTTTAAATTTCTTCTTTCTAATTCTTTTAAGTAACATAAGCCGAAAGTATTTAAAGTACTTAAAAAAGTACGTAAAGTTGGCAGATAAGAGAAAATTAAATAATATAAGTTCGTATAAGTCGTATACTTACACACTAAAAATTTAATAAGATTCTTTGTTAAAATTTAAATTATTATTCCATTTCCTCGAGTTGGGGTCAAACCCACAATCGCGTTTACAGTGACATTTAGTGTGTGAAGTTATTCTACGTTTCTAATATATTAGTAGAAGTTGGCGCTAGCAAAAATCGTTCTTTCAGTCTTTTTGTAAAAAAAAATTCCTCGATGTTCTATAACAATTGAAATATTTTCTTTGCTTTTATTTGTTCTATATGTATTCCGATGAATGGAAATTGTAGGAAAGATACATACTGGGATAGAGATTTCAATAACAAAATACATTGAAAATTTTTTTGGACAAAATCGACGGAAATATTAATAGTATTTTAGTGGTGTGATTAACATTTATACGCTCCCGTTTTCTCTAAATAATAGTATGTTCTTGCAATATGATATATAGGTAAGAATGGATACATAAATCTTGAAGTATCTAAATGTAAATAACCAAGATCTAAATATAAAAGAAAAATGTAACAAAATATATTATAGTTAGCTAACTTTCAAATTCCCTTGTCCGTTTTATAAACTATTTCAGTGGTTTTGTTCGTCGTCTCGCCACCATCCATCACGGCGAGTATCGTTGTTGTAATTTATCAACATGAGACTTTACTTGATGCCGCCAACTTGGTAGTGGATAGATATTACTAAGAATATTAGCTGCTTGAAATGTTTTATAACTCTCACCAGAAATAGTGCATAATAGTAATATTTTTTAATGTCACGCTGTACGCCGCAGAGCACATGGCAGAGTAGGTAGAGGGAACCTGGGAACTTATTGTTAAGACACTACGTGCTCATTGAAACACTTCTATTCCTTACTTTCCGTCGAATTCTGTGTGTGATATTACTTTCCGATTGGAACAAAACTTTAAATTCTATAAATAAGAAAGTATACAAATATTACCAATAAAGTTATAACTATACAACGATTATTAAGATGTTTTCATACTAATGCAGATTTATTTAGATTTAGATTAGTGTTGTCTATCATAAAAGGCTATTATAGTACAAAATAAAAGAAGCGAATAGTCCAACTATAAAAGATAGTCTTGTGAGGCTATCTTTCATAAATACGAAAAAAAAACTGGTCAAAAGTGAGTCGAACCCGCATACCGAGGGTTCTTTACGGATTTCAAGCATAAGTTTGGCTTTGAAACTGCAATTATGATTTTGTAATGATTTTTAAGTATGAAAAACCTTTAAACTTTTTGGATTTTTTCTTTTATTTGCACTGCATTTTGTGCCAAATTTCATAACTGTAGGTCTAGGAAGTACTAATTTCCTACTTAGAACTTGTATCAAGTGTAAACCTAAAGTTAAGACACTCAGTTCTCCACTTTCTGCCGAATTCTGGAGGCATTGCGTGTTAAGTGGCTGAACTCAACGCCGCTCTTTGCCTCGATACCAGAGCGAAGAAATGGAAATATAAATTTAAGTAAATATTTCACCACCTCGAGTGGGGTTTGAATCCACAACCAGTCAGTTTTACAGTCACACTTTGTGCCCCTGCGCCATGACTGGCCTCAAACAAGTAATAATAGTACCGATTTTCCTTTGCAAAGCCTTAGAAAAATGAAAACAATTTAACAAACACAATTAATCATAATTTGACATGAAAAGATCATATTATTACGATAAAATTGATTAGGAAGTGGAACGAGCGAGTAAGCTATTTAATTCGAAATATGTTTGAATGCTTGGCCGATACGTGATAAGAAAAGCACTTCGGTTTATAGACGGTGGTCAATAACTTGCTTCGTCATGCAGAATAATGGCCGCAGACAGACTTTGGGACTGCGAAATAGAATTATTTCAGAACATATAAAATTACTGACAACCTTGCTATCAAATAAAAAAATAATTAATATGGACAGGAGTTGTATTTTAATTGGATATTTCAGAGGAACAGTTCAAAACAAATTACAATGCTGCCACAAATAGTTTTTTTTTATGTTCAGCTCCACGATGTATCTCGCATCTAGCAGGGTAGATAGAGGGAGCCTAGTGTTAAGACACTACGATCCACACTTTAATTCTGAAGGCATTCAGTGTTGAGTGGTGGAACTCAACGTCGCGCTTTGCCTGCACACCAGAGAAAAAAAATAATGTTAAATATTTCATTTCCTCTAGTGGTAATTGAACCCACAACCTGTCACGTTTACAGTCACACGCGTGCGTCCCTGCGCTACTACTGGCCAGTAGTAGTAGGCCAATAATTAATATTTTTTTTATATAGATATATTTTAAATATGATGTTATGTGACTATGGTTTGATTTATTTCAAAAGAGACTAAGAATAGATAAATTATCTTTATCTATATTGCTATGTGGAAAAAAATAAAAAAAACCTTATTATAACCTATAAAAACCTTATTATAATTGACATTGAGATTGTAGAAGAAAGTATTTGTTATATTTTTATTGTTTTATTCATTTTAAAATTGAAGAACATAATATTTATGAATTTGCTACAGCAAAATGTCACTTTATTTTTCGCTGCACGTTTATATATAACAGGGGAATTTATTCACCCTTAGAAGTGAGTGATAGTGTACGACTTCCATGTATATTTTACAACTTTTAAAGCGTAATCACTTATGCGGGTCGTAGTTTTGTGCCTTTTGTAACTGGCTTTAAAAACGTTATCAGTTTGACATGTATGTATGTAATATTGTTGCAATTTGATAATATTTGAATATAGTAATAATATTTAGTAGAACACGTACCATCAGGTGATCCATACGCTCATTTGCATTGTCCTTCCAAAAAAGGCGCCCATAGGAATACAGGTGAAGTAAGGAAAATTTAAAAGGAATGTAAGGAAATATTATAGTCGGGAATTTTTTTTCTATTTAAAAGTACCTGAATGTATATATTTTATTTTTAGATCCTTTTACAGCTTTCTCGACATACAACCTGTCTAGGAATACAATAATAATACCTTTTCCTTGAATCCAATACAATACGCGTTCCGGATGAAGATGAGACTTCCTACCTTTTGTAGAGTATTGGTATTTATAAATAAAAGTTTGTATACAATGCATTTAGCATTATACTTAAAAGATGCAAGGTTATATCAAGTGGTTGAGAGTGATTGGTGTGTTAACTTTAATAGTAATTTTAAGATTTGTAATGTAATTAATTAAATTTTGAAGTCAGTGTTTCAAAATAGAGATATGTCTAATTATATATAATTCAATGACACCTATTTCCGTAATACAATTAGAACTAGATCAACATAACTGCATTATAAAAATAAAACAAAACTATATAATTTCTACCTAAAGCCTTACTCTTGCAATATTTGATAAGAATTTACAAATTTAAGGGCGTGAAAATAAAAAAATGATATGTTTTTGTTTTTTGTATTTTTATAGTATTTTAAAAAGTATGTCAAAAATATATTCGAAGCTAGACGTGATGCAGAGGCTTAAGCATAAGATTGTAAGCGAGACAGGTTTGATTCCCACTCGAGGAAATGAAATATTTCCTCGAGTCCGAAAATGGGGCACAAAATTGTCTTAATGAAGCGGAGTGTCTTAACATCAGGCTTCCTGTCCTACCCTCTTACGTGCGCAATAGCTAAAAAATATAAAATAAAATAGTGAAGCTAAAAAATTATATCAAAAATATTTGTAGGTTAAAATGTACATTTTAAACGAAAACTGTCAATCTTGATCACAATCTATCTGTGTGCAAAATTTAATACAAATAAATTCAGTTGAACGCATTTCAGACAATATTGAATGCGTTTTGCTTGTGAAAATTATAGCTTCACTAAACTTCAATAACTTTATAATAATGGAAATGTGGTGGTTTTACTATTTTAATTTTTAGAGGAATTGTATACTTATAAATATTTCTTCATTCTAAGGAGTGGCGGAGCTCAACAACGCGTTTATGCCTCGACACCAGTGCGAAGAAATGAAAAAGGCTAAATATTTCCTCAAGTAGAAAACGCACCCACAAACTGTTGCATTTACTGCCACTGTGCCACGACTGGCCTTTACAACTCTACAATAATTTAATTTCGAAAATCTTGTTACAAAGCTTAGAAAAGCATAAATAAGCTTATATAAACGGTAGTGTAACATGAAACTTCAGAAACATCATGCTGCTACTAATTAAGAGCGAGACGCGCCCCGGGGGCCAGGACCAGGGTGAAACGGATTACAAACCCGATCTTGTATTATTGATGTTAAGGTAAATAAGTTTTTGTTAATAAATAATATATCTATAGATAATGAGGCCGGCCGTGGCGCAGGTAAGTGTGACTGTAAATGCGACAAGTTGTGAGTTCGCTTCCCGGCCAAGGAAATGAAATATTAACCAAATCTTGCTACTGCAAAGATTTGACGTACGTGTGTGTGGGTTAGCTTAGCTTATATTTTATATTTTTTATATTACACTAAAATAGACAAAGCACGTTGTTTAAATAATAGTTGAAAAATCAATCCAATCAGGATACATATTGATAAATTGTCCAACAAATATTGGGCGGAGAGATCACGTAGATGCTATTTGTTTTAGGCCGGTATGTGAGGGGTCGGGTATCGCACGCCGGCATGTGATGCCTTCATAAAGTGAAAATAATGGCCCTTAAAATGAGTTTCGGTCAAGTTTATCTAAACTGAACAATATGTAAGATCGCTGTCCAAATTTACTTCTCGAAGCGTTTCTTGATGTAAATTATTTAAAATACAAAATATTTTTCAGGTATTTTTTTTTCAAACTACATAGAGAAATTGCGCAAACATTTTATTCATACCTTTAGGAGTAACAAAATATAAATAACTCGTATATAAGAATAAAACATCTCATATTTCTCAGGAACACGAGTCCTTTACTGAGATGGAAATCTAAATGGATGGTTCCATAATACAGAGTGCCAGCGGTGGAGTTCATGATGTATCCTGAATTCACTACATAATCCAGGTAAGATTATGCTTAACGTCTTAGGAGTTTATGCTTAACGTCAGTTGTCTGGTTTTATGCCATACATTCTTTTCATAGTTCTCTCTTGGGTACTTTTGTGGTAAGTAAAATTTTTAGTATTGTATGTACGACATGTATAAGACTAGCTTACAGAGTAACAGTGACTGAGTTAGGTTATAATGTTGTATGTGTAAAACGCACGTGAATATGATTGTAGAAATGTTTAGATTTTTTTAATATAGTTTGTTGTTGTAAATACTACAATTTGATTGATCTAGCTAGCTGCACGGAAGCTTATGTTTACGGAACTCTCATACTAATCATAGATATATAGCCCTCTACAGCTCTCAGAATAGCTGAGAAGAAACTTATACGAAATTTAATTTCATAATCACCGCTTGCAATCAATTAGAGTCCATCTCAATAATATCTCTGCAGTACCTTTTTATTAAGATTATATAAAAAATAACATCATTATTACTTAAGCTTGAGACCAACGTCGTGATAACAACGTGTTAACACACAATGATTGTGGGAATGAATGGATTCGATAAATTGATTATTCTAATAATTTCCCTATTCTTGTAAAAAATCAAGGCGTGGCGTCTAGTTACGCTGTAGTGCCTCGGATTCGAGCAGAAAAATGAAGAACAACTCCAAATATCTATATCAATCATGAAACTAAGTTATGAAATATTTTTTTAGTTTCATGATGAAGAAGTCAAAAAAAATTGGATACACCATGATGAACCTAGCGTTGACACTCCGTTCCCAAAAATAAATACTTCGGTTTCTCGTTTTCCGCCAAATTCTTGAGGCATTGCGAGTGGCGGAACTTAACGACGCTCTTCGCCTAATTGATTTTTTATAAAAATCTTTAGACGGTAAATACAGAACTGTTAAAGGAATATCTAAACATGGAAATGTAGTAGTAGATATTTTCTATTGCTTGTTGGATTGATTTATGTATAACAATGCCGTGCTTCGAAACATTGAATGGCTTTACAGCAAATATGTTTGCACGACTTGAGATTGTAGGAAAACTGGCATCCGATATTTTCAAAAGAATCGTAGATATTCAATGGGAGCTGCTCACCCGCGGCTTCGCACGCCTGAACGATAACTGTGTATTACAACAATATATGATTATTTATTTACTACTAGCGGCATGCTCGCGGCTTTGACCGCTTGAATTACATGATTATTCATTTAAGAAATATAGATACTACAAACAGTCTTAATTATTAATTAATTGATTTGGATAAGTACTCACGATATTATTTGTAAAATAACTTATCTAGCTCCTGTATAATTTTTAAATTAGTAACATATATTATTAGTTAAATATATAATTAGTATACAGAATATACATAGAAAGCACGTTTTTTATATAATCTATAAAATAATCAACATTTTCGGTCAAGTTCAAGTCGTACTTATGCCCCGAGAGTTTCGTACCAGTTTCATGAAGAATGGAGATACACCAAAAGAATAACTAATTAAGTTGTAATTTTGTATTAAATTAAGTACAGATTAAAATTTGTACCTAATGGTTCTTTTCTGTGACATAAATACAATAAGTATTCAATTTTTGAAAAACAATTTTGGAATTTTCCTTTATACGTGCCGTATATTTTAACTTCTTAACAAATTTGGTAATTATATATCAACGGGAAGTATCCTATAGTCATGATAGAAAATGCGACAAAAAACGAAGCATAAACCCTCATATTTCATCGTCATTTGATTGCGATGATTTAGAAGATAGATTTTTGTGCTCTAACGCCCAATATTAATAATCTATCTCCTGCGTCAATCTTCGATTGTTCCATACATCTATCTAATCTAGAGATTGAATAGATGTATGCAATCGAAGATTAACGTAGGAGATAGATTATTAATATTGGGCGTTAGGGAATATAGACTTGAACATTGAGGTATCTAACCTTTAACCGATCTTTTACAAAATAGTCTTGACAGACGGACAGACGGACAAACAGCAAAGTTATCTTATAAGAATTTTGAGGTATGTACCCTAAAATACCTTTGGCACATACATACATGCAACATACAGGTGCAATAGTGCAATGTCGGTACGTGTCGCTTGTAAGTTATGAAATAATACTGCAGGATATTTTTATAAACAGTGTCAGAGCATTTTTTTCTTGAGACACAATTTTTTAGAGGTTGCTCCCAAAAGTGTTTTTTTTATACGTTTCTTAAAAAAATATTAATAACATAAACGAACGAACGGACTGAAGAACCTATTCAAAATATTTCTTTGAATATTAAGTCATTCTTTATCACTATCAATAGATATCATTGCGTATGTTTCTTTTTTTTTTCAAATATAAATATCTTTAAAACTTTAAGTACATTATTTTTTGATAGAGTGTAGCGGTAACCTTTCCAAACTATATTTTTTTTTAGGCACAGCGCTATCTATTTAAGATCCCATCGCAATTAGTGATAGCGTTACGTATGTATGTGCAGTATGAAAGAGAGTATCAAGATTCGTTAGTACCTACTATTTTTGTCAATAGATAGCGTTACTTGTATCGATTTTTTACTATCTCAAATATTAACGTCTTGAAAACTTAAATACTTATATCTTTTCATAGAGTGACGCGATTACAATGAAATAAACACTAAAACCTACCTTGATTTATTTGTAATTTTTATGTGTAAAAGTTGCTTAAATTTATTGTGCACTTTTTACGTGATACGTGTTCACATAAACAGACAAACAGACAAACAGACAAAAATTCCAAAAATGTTGGAAATGGATTCTGTTAATTATCCTTTAACACCCTAACAATTTTTTTTTTTTTAAATTTTCAATGTACAGAAACGACTTTTCTACAGATTTATTATAAGTATAGATATATAATTTTTAATTAATATTATATTATTTATTTTTAATATTTTTAAAGTGATATTCCACACTTATTTGCTAAGTGTGGAATAACAATTTTTTTATACGTTTTCTAAATAAGTATTAATATAATTTATTTAGGGAATGTTGGTTTGTTATTTTAGCATGATTATCTAATATATATGAATATCTAATAAATTATAATTAATGGATAACAACATAGATATGTTATCCATTAATTATAATTTATTTAATGGGTACAGGTACAAAACTATTTAATTGCAAGTCATTGAATTTATTGACAGTAAATATTTAATTTTTTATCAATTGGTTAGTTACCAGAAATACTAACGATAACAACAGAGCGAGCAGACGTAACGGAAAAAGCT
This sequence comes from Heliconius himera, assembly GCA_021202915.1. Taxonomy (NCBI): domain Eukaryota; kingdom Metazoa; phylum Arthropoda; class Insecta; order Lepidoptera; family Nymphalidae; genus Heliconius; species Heliconius himera. Next base: position 58,477 of record JAJHJA010000146.1, on the reverse strand, counting down.
AAATGTTGACGTTGTGACTTGACTCGCGGAAATAACGTTTCCACTTTCATGGCTCTTGCATGCGTCCCAACTGGATTATAAAGAAACATACATATAAATGTAGCTCTATATCTCTATATCTATATAGTTAGTTAGTTAGTGTGTTGAGACACTCCGTTTCCAAACACTTCCGTTCCCTACTTCCCGCCGACGGAACTCAGCGCCACAATATGCCTCGTTATCAGAGCGAGGAAATAAAAATATTAAATATTTAATTTCCTCGAGTGGAAATCGAACCCACATCAGTCATGTTTACAACGCACGATTGCACCTCTGCGGCACTACTGGCCTAAGAATAAAATTAATTCTTAATATAAGAGATGTAAACAAATTACACAATACACACCGAAAATACGGTCACTAGTTAAATAAGTATCGATGGCGTTAATAAAATTAATTAAGTGATTAGAGACGTCCTCAGGAGATTGTTTACTTGAAACATGTCCTCAGGTGAAGAATTACAGCTTGAAGATTATGTATTACTTTGATTAGAGTATTTTTGGACATAGTTATTGATTTTTGTTTTGTAGAGGTGTGAAGGATGTTTTTAAAATGTTTATAATGAGATTAGTTGAGGCCAGTCGGGGCTCATGGGTACAAGCGTGTGATATGACTGTATTCGCCACAAATAGTGAGTTCGATTCACACTCGAGGAAATTCAATATTTAACGTTTCATATCCTTGCTCTGGTGCCGAAATAAAATGCGGCGTTGAGTTTAGCCATTCAATTCGCAAAGCCTCCAGAACAGGGTGAAAAGTGCTGGTACTAAACTCTCCCTAACTTACTATATGCGAGATATAGCGTGAAGTTGAAAAAAATACAGCATCGGTTATATTTGAATGAGTAGAGAGTGAGGTGACGCTGTGTCAGAAAACAAAAATAAAGCTTGAAATTCTTTATGAAGACCACAGAAATAAAAAAAAAAATAAAAAAGAAGCTACCCAAGAGATTTAAACCGAAACCATAATTATAAAACCACAACCTCAATTTTCATAACAAGATAATCTTTAACGATTATTGTTACGAACTCGTTCATTTTCCGCTGGTATTGTAAACGTGTAATTCACATTACAAATAAGGCAATTATCCTTAATCTTGCTTGATGTATTGGCAAAACTAAAGCGAAAACAAATAATAATGTTCATTTTGGTATATTCATATATTATTAAATTAATATAGAGGTACAAGCGTGCGCATGGAAACAGGGCCATAGTTGCTCCGTTTCACATTCGGGGGATGAAATATGTAAAATGTTTATTTCCTCGCTCTGTTAATGACGCAAAACGTGGCGTTAAAATCTTATTTGTTGTACAGAATCGAACCCTTTTGTATTTTTTTATTATTATACAAAAATAACTTTAATTTAATAAAACAAAGCCGCGTTTTTAATGTATGCTAAAATTTTTCAAACTATTTTTTTAATGCAGTTTTCACTAATTATCTTTGATAGAGATTTATTTAAACTGAGAAAAAGATATTATCTCTTTCAGTTTTAATAAACATAAATAAACTCCATAAATTTCATCCTTAGAAACTAATTGCCAGGAAATTGCAATAATTTATTTCGTACCTTCTCGGGACGAAGAACAGCAAGCAAAAAACTATATATCTTAGAGAAGAACCTTTTACGAACCCTATGAAAATTTGTTAAAAAGGGCGTCTAAATATATTTATACACCTACTGGTGAGCGTGACTCTGTTAAATAGATAGTGTCGGACTTTAATCGCAATGGCTGTGACTACTGTCAAGATGTTTGTATCTTCTCGTGAAAGTGACAATGCAAAGAAAATCTTTCTATATTTATAATTTTTCTTGATTTAGCTTCACGCTGTATCCCGCACTTATCAAGGTAGGCAGAGGGGATCTAGGAACTTAGTGTTAAGACTCTCAGTTATTCTTAAAATAATTCCGCCGAATTCTGGAGTATTTGCGTTGCGCCATGAATGCCGCTACTTAACGCAGCACTTTGTCTCGTCACCAGATTTCCTTTGTGGAATTATAGAAATCGAATTCACAACCCGTTGCGCTTAACGTTGCACGCTTGTGCTCCTACGCCACGACTGATCTATTTTTTTTATAGTTCTTATTAATAAAAAAAATCTTAAACTTACCTGAATAAATAAATATTACTACTACTTACTACTGGCTGTCTGATATATTGCATTCTCTCGAACATTATATTAGGAGGCTATTGTTAAATTTAATCATAATTACTTCAGGAGATAATCTGTAATAGATAGGCAATCGAGCTACTCTTGGATCAAACTTTCATATATAAGTAAGTATTAATTTATTTAAAAATTTAATTTAATTTTTATTAATTTATTATAGCATGGCTATGTATGGTTTTGTGTTTAGTTGTTGCGATAGTAATTTGATGGTTTCTTCACCTGCGTCTGCTCCACTATACAAAATCTTATAGGTATATCTAAAATGAGTATAAAGTGTAAAATCAAATTAAGTAGGTGTGATTTTACTTAACAGTCAATATTATGTTGCACGAAATATGTGAGTATGAAACCACTGATATATTTCTGTTAAGTTGATCTTTTCTTTTCAATTTAACTGATTTTGTTGCAGTAAATTGTACTCAAGTGGTTATTTTCATCATTCAAGCAACAACTATGAAATTGCACCCTTATGTTAATTTATAGCTTCAGACTGAGCCCCGCACAAAGCAGAAGAAATCTGGAGACCTAGTGTTAGACATTCTGTTTGTATTAATACACTTGCATGCTTCTGACACGCGTCTATCTTACGTGATAGTGTGTATTTGCATCTGTTTCTTCTTTTATTATTATTTAGGTTAATTTTATTGTTACAAATATGTAATGTCATTACTTTTTCGCTTGACGCTGTATTCTGTATGTAGCAAGGTAGGTAGAGGGATCTTAGGAACCTAGTGTTAAGACACTCTGTTCCCATTAAAACATTTCCGTTCTTACTTACCGCTGAATTCTGGAGGCATTGCGTGTTGAGTGACGGAATTCAACGCCGCGCTTTGCCACTTTGCGAAACCGACAGAATGAAAATTTTTAATATTTTATTTTCTTGAGTTTAAATCAAACCCACAACCTGCACCACGATAGGCTTCATGTCTTAAATTTGAATATTTTTAAAGTATTACATTTTTTTTATATTTTTTGTGACAAATATTTTCACACTATCCTGATTGTACCACATATCAGGTTCACGCAAAAAAAAGTATGATTATCAAATTCGGATTCGAATTGATATAAAAATATTTTCTTTGTGATATCGGTATCCGTATCTGTTAAAAGGGATTTAAATTAGTGTTGATAGTTTGCTTACTTGGATACAGGATATATATATTTTCTAGCACAATAATTCATACTACATACTACATATAAACTTAATAATTAATCGTATTTTTTAGAAAATCCATACTTATTTTGTAACTGTGGCCAGCAATAATTTTAACTACGTTTTTTTTATAGGTACCTGACAATCTATATGTTATATTTATTTCTATTCAATATTACAAAAAAAAACGCAGATGAAATAAAAACTAAGTTCTGTTAAGCTAATTATGTTACTTTTAAACTATTTTCTGCTTTTTTTATTCTTTTGTAAAGGTATACAAAATATGATACAAAACCTCAATACATTTTCACATTGCAATATTTCTATAACGCGTAGAGTAGCTCAACTCTATTTATCGCTTCCCAAAGAAAAGCATCAATAAACCGTGCTTCAAAACCAACTTCGGACGAAAAATTTAATGCCATCCAAAGAGTTTCACTCTGAATTCTGTATGGCTTGATATATTAGGGCGATGTTTAAAATAGAATTTTTAATTTTGAGCCACTCTTATAAAATTTTGAACCTCCCTTATTTTTCATCGTCTACGTTCTGATCAAATTAAAATTTAATCGATATCAGGTTTAGGTGGAGTTATTCAAAATTTTTATTTGGAGAACAATTGTTTTGTTTTATTGGTAAGAAAATACATGTATCTTTCATTTGATTAAAATATTCATAAATTAATTTTAAGTATCAAGTTTCCTTCAATTTCAATCATTTAAATCAAAACGTAATGCTACGCTTTACTTAGTTGAACCAATAAAATGTCTATATTTAAAACTATCGACTCTTTCGCAGCTTCGCCCGCTTGAATTAATTAAAGCAACTTTGTCGAACAACACTCTTTAAAATACATTTAAAAAGGACATCAACTGGAAAACAAACGAATTTAAAAAAAGTGGACATTAAATATTTATTAGGAACAAAAATAAAAATGTTCTTCGTGGTAAGAATCAATATAAGTAGAAGAAAATCTTTCACTAAATAAAAATAAAGATCCGACAGTGACATTTTAAAGACAACTAAACTACTAAAGTAGCTAAAGTTATTTTGCACTGTACTGAGAAGTTCCTGGGGACGTTACAATCGTTCAAGTTATTCCCAAAGCTAAGTTGTAAACGAACCTACATTCTAGACAAAAGGCAGATACGGTAAAAAAATACTTTTAGAAAGGAAACGAAATGCATGTTCTAATATATTTAGGAAAATTGTTGTAAAGTATGAGACATTAGGGCACTTTATATGTATTTGGTAATTAGAACAACTAAAATAATAAAATAAATGATAAGGGGTCGTAGTACAATTACAGAATCGCTAAAATATAACTGAATTATATATTTTTAAAGATGCTTAAGTTATAAGTAACAAGGTTTACCTCAATACAATTTAAGAAAAAGCATAACTGAAAACTAATGTGATCCTACCTTAATTCAATCTCATTACATATTTCTATAGTTTCATCCAAGTCCAGTAAAAGCAAAACAGAAAAAACTGCTTTTACGAGCACAGACGTGGGGCCGTTGTTTTATTCTTTTAAGAGTTCCAAGATTATTGTGAGAAAGCTAAAAATGTTAAGTGCGTGAAAAAGAAAAAACGCAGAGTACTTCCAGTATTATATAAAAACATTCTCTTACATTTCAAATAGTATAAATTATGTACTTCTGCTCATTCCGAAACAAAATCATTTTAATGAAACATAATATTTTAAGTAATCTACATTATAGTCCATTAAGAATTAAAGAAGACACCGAGTGAGAATAATATCAAAGAAAATGATAAAGGAAACATTTTAAACTTGCAAAATAGTCAAGAAGAGATTATATTTTGACTAATTTTATCGCATTTAATTTGATTATTACAGACAAATAAAAACTTACACAAAAAAAATATTCCACTTACTCATATTATTTTAAAGACAGAGCTATACGTCAATTGGCTATTTTTTCTTTTTTTTTCAGCTTCACGCTGTATCCCGCTTAAAGCAAGGTAGACAGAGGGAGTAAAGTGTTAAGACACTTCGCTCTGCAATTTTCGCCTAATTCTGGAGGCAATGCGTGTTGAGTGGCGAAGGTCAACGTCACGCTTTTATAATTATAATATTAAATATTGAATTTCCTCGAGTGGAACTCGAACCTGTTGGATGTACAGTTACATGCTTGTGACACTGCGCCACGACTGGCCTCCTATGTGTTATAATAGTTCTTGCTTTTATTGTTGGGAATCGAACTCACAACCGTCGCATTACAATCACGCGCTCGTGCTGCTGCGCCACGATGGTCTCGGAGACGGTTTTCTAACGTAAGCCACTAAATATAATTTTAGTTAACCTACCTACGAATATATATAAATTAAATGTATAAGCATATCGTACAATGATAATGTTGACAATAATATACGCATTGGCTTACATGTTATACAAATCAAATTGAATCGTCTTAGTAAAACGCAAAGGTGCGTAATTTATGCTGTTTTCCTTTTTCCTTATCTAATAACGTGTAAGAACCATGAAAACACATAGCAACGGAATTCCCAATGGAGCTGATAAGGAAAAATAATGGAAATTCATCTTGTTTCGGTATTTGTGAAAATAAACAAATACGATTTGAGAGACGTACTTATATGATATAAATTTAATTATATTTTTTTCTACGTCAACATATTAGTCCAAAATATATTATCTCAAAATTTATTTTATATGATTTTTTATGACAGTAATCGTAGTGATTTTCAGTTTGCTTAGCAATTTTGTATTAGCACTATTACATCTGAACAAGTTTCTAAACCTACAATTGCGTTTGCATATAAAAAACCTGTCAAGTGCGACTCGGAGGTGCCCACCGAGCGTTTCGTATTATTTTGAGGATTGTAGGTCACTGGGAAGTATAACTAACGGCTTGGCCCATTTGATCACATACAATGAAGAGCCGTTCGAATCATTATGAACTCTGTAATCTGTAAAAGGTTTGGTTGGCCCTTTCGCTTAGCGAAGAGAAATCTTCTCGATGTACATTTTATACCATATTTATCATGGATATCTGGGGGACTGTTTGGCCTACAGTCGAATTTTGAAACCTCACGATACAAGCTCAAATAACATCCTCACTACTTGGATACTGCTACCATACATAGTGCTGCCTTAACACTATGTATGGAATATAGCGTGAAGTTGAAAAAAAAAGTTATGTACTTAGAGTAAGTACATACATAGAATTATATATTTACCAATTTCACACATTACCGAGCAGCAAAAAATATAAAGATTGTTGTTTTAATTGGCTTGTGATTGTTGGACGAGAATGTTCAATTACGCGTTTTCCAATAATGAGATAGCGATAGACAATACTTTTATACTTATTTTTAGCACAGCTGATATTAAAATTTTCTTTGCTTTATTAATAATTTGTAATGATAACTATAGAGTAACAAATATAATTTCTTTTTGTAATTTTATATTGCTTAATATTCGAGAATTCTTTAAATGACTTTATACTACATTTAACCATTAATTATTCGCGGGAGATCCAGTCGTGGGCATCCGCCTCTGACTGCAAGCATGACAGGATGTGGTGGTTTCCCACTTGGGAAAATTAAATATTTAAGCATTTCATTTCTTCGCTCTGGTGTCGAGATAAAGCGCGAAGTTGAGTTACGCCATTTATTATGTAATCGGCGGAAAGTGGGGATTGGAAGAGTCTTAATCGGAAGAGAGTATCTTAACACTAGGTTCCCATATTCTTTCAGCCTACTCTGTTTTATCCCGCATAAAGCGTGAAGCGCAAATAATAGCGTCAATTTCTAAGAATCATCATATCCAATAGCAACTTTACCTCCAATAACGAAGAGGGGAAAATAAAATAAAATAAAATAAAACTCATTATTAAACCTTCTGCCTTGTTATTTTTTTTTAGCTTCACGCCTTGTCCCATGTTAGACAATGGAAACCTACTATTAAGACACATCGTTCTTAGTTAAGGTTTACTTGAAATATATAAATCGGCTTCACGCTTATCTCATACTCAGGAGGATAGGCAGAGAGAACTTAGAGTTAAGACACTTCCTTTCCCGCTGAAAAGAATATTTTTATAATAAAACAAGGTTTAAACGAGTAACGAGAAGCTGCCAATCATAAGACCCTTCGGTACGCACTTTTGTGTTTTCACTTAAATTTATAATTCAGAAAATTCAGGGGAATACAACAACAAAGGCGTTTCAAATAATATCTAATGAACCCCACTCAAGTTATTTCAATAGACCGCCGAATGTCCAAGTTGGAGCGGTCGAGTTGCCGCCTACTAAGTTTATAAGTTATTGAGAAAACTTAAAAGTTAAACAGCTTGACAATTCACAAAGGGGTTGTAATTACTTTAATTACGAGTACATGTACTGTAATTAAGGTGAAATCATACATGTTTAACCAACATTTTATTGGTTTTGAAGTGTTTTATTATAGAATACAGAATATTTGATCTTTCTTAAAGTACCTAGATGAGAAATAATTTAGATTTAGCTTGATGATTTTATTACTCGTGTCAAACAGAACTGATAGTATTGTTAACTTGCTATATTTACCGATGATAATAATAATCTGTAATATTTTTTAAACATTTTTAAAGTGTTATTCCACTTAGAAAAGAAAAATACTTATTTAGAAAACGTATAAAAATTTGAACGTAGCGGGACTTGAACCCGCGCCTCCTGGAAACCAACCAGGCGCTCTGACCACTAAGCCATACGTTCTCATCAAGCTACGTCGAAATTTTTATACGCTTGTTACAACTTATTTATGTTGTTAGTATCTCTGTAGGGAGATTTTTACAAATTTCCGCTACCCAAAGATGATTACTTAGAATTATTATCGTTTGGCAAGAGAGAATACTATTTTTAAATATTTTTAAACATTTTTAAAGTGTTATTCCACACTTAGGAAAGAAAAATACTTATTTAGAAAACGTATAAAAATTTGAACGTAGCGGGACTTGAACCCGCGCCTCCTGGAAACCGACCAGGCGCTCTGACTACTAAGCCATATGTTCTCATCAAGCTACGTCGAAATTTTTATACGCTTGTTACAACTTATTTATGTTGTTAGTATCTCTGTAGGGAGATTTTTACAAATTTCCGCTACCCGATGATGATTACTTAGAATTATCGTTTATCCTACTACTACCAAGTCTCGCTACGTTCAAATTTTTATACGTTTTCTAAATAAGTATGAATCTGTAATATGCCATAGCGAGTATGCAGAACGGAGTGACGTGGTGATACGCGGGGGAGGCCTACGTCCAGCAGTGGGCGTAGAAAAAGATGACGGTTATCCCCTAAGGTCGGGAGACAAACAGGAGTGTTAACTTGTAATATTTTTTTTATCAGCTTCACGCTGTATCCCGCACACAGCAAGGCAGTGGCAACCTAGTGTTAAGACACTCCGTTCCCCAATTTGCGCCGAGTTCTATAGGCATTGCGTGTTGAGTGGCGGAACACAACGCCGTGCTTTGCCTGGTTACCAGAGTGAAGAAATGAAAATATAAATGTAAATAAATATTTCATTTCCTCGAGCGAGGATCGAACCCACAACCAGTCGATTTTACAGTCACACTTTGTGCCCCTGCGTGGTCACAAGTCCTAGGCACTACTCCAAGTTCAAAAGTATTAGTACATTTTATAATTATAGTTTTAATTTTATGAGTAAATTCAATAAAATACATTATACGAACTGCAGTTTTCTTCACATCATCCAATACAGAAGACAACAATAGATATAAGTTTTTTTTCTTATATCTGTGTTTTAACACTTTTTAACACTAGCATTCTGCCTATCTTGCTACATACAGGATATATCGTGAAACTGAAAGAAAGAAATTATAAGTATTATAAAATTTGCTATATTAAATTTGTAAGTGCATTTAATCAACAATTTATTGTCATAATATATTTTCCAACAAAAAACTATTAGTAAATTATCCACTAGTTAATAAAATATTTTACATTGCATTAAGTATGCAATGTAAAATATTTTATGGCTTATGGCTTAAATGATAAGGAGTCGTTATTTTGATTGGTAAACGTATTTATATATCAATATTAATAATAGAATTACATATCTTAATAATAATAATAGATTTCAATAGTGTGTAATCGCACATTTGAATAGTAATTATTTTTCAATAAGAAAGTTTAATAATAAAACTTCAAGAGGCCAACGTGGCGTAGGACCTCAAGTGTGACTATAATGGTAATATTATATTTAATATTTTCATTTCTTCGCTTTGGTAACGAAGTAATGCATGACGTAATTTTCTGCCACTCAAACTGCAACGTGCCTAGAATCAGGTGGAAAATGAAGAAAGGACGGTTCATAATGAGAACGGAGTGTCTTAAGACTTCTGCCTACCCTGCTATGTGCGGGATACAGTGACCTAGAAATAAAAACATATAATAATTAGTTTGTAAGAAATTATACAATATTAATTAATAATTACACTGTCACACAAATATATTAATAATTTACAAAAGGAAGAACAAGTGGATTATACATATATTCTGCGACTTCCATATTAATATCTGTTTTCAGTTACTACTGAAAACAAATATTAATATGAAGTACCGTTGTGTACTCACAACGTTACTATTTATTATCCACTTAGTTTCTCTAGTTTAGGACATTTATAAAGCGGCACTATGTAGACATTAGGACATCTCATGTCAGTAATAAATTGTACAACCTTATCATATTTAAAATGAAATTAAATAAATGTACTTAGGTATATAAATAACCAGCATATAGTAAGATTATATTAATATTACTCTTATACAATATCTTCAGTGAAACTGATAAGGTGTAACAATGCCATAAATGCAATGTATTTATCACTAATATTCCCTTACCCTATGATTATCATGTTAATTTTCAAGCATCAGGAGTGCCATCTGTTCGCAGGACTCAAAGACTAGACCTTTGAGTCCTGCGAACAGATGGCACTCCTGGCACTCCGAGTGCTGAATAATTGATACCCGGTCACTGCTTTAACCTTCCCTAACGTGTTAACAATCCAATCCCGCTGTATTCTTGATTTACCACCAGTGCTTTGCACAAATTAATTGTAACCGTCAGTTTCCGTGTATCGCACGACAACTGTGAATTTATTCTGTGCTAGTGGGCGCGCGCAGCTTTGCATATTTGCACCCTTAGGCGTGAATTCCAAAAAACCATGAAACACGTGTTCAATAAAATATTTTTAAGTGTCTGAATTTCAAATCTTATTAAAATCGGTGCCGATTTATTTTTTTTTCCATATAAACTTTCAACCCCTATTTCATCCCTTTAGGGTTAAAATTTTTCAAAATTTCTTCTTAGTGGATGTTCAGATTATAAAAATAAACATCTGCCCAAATTTCACGTTTCTACCATCAGCGGTTACGGCTCTGCGTGCGTCTTACCTCAGTCAGTCAGCACAAGTCCTTTTATATATATAGACTAGCGACCCGCTCGCGGCTTCGCCCGCTTATACCACAGAATTATTTACTTAACACACTGAAATATGTTCGTGTTTTCATATACCTATTATGTATGTTTGCAACGCAATGAAGATTTTTTATGAGAAAGTTATCAAAACTTTATTTAGGTCGCATTTTTGTATCTCCTATAAGAATCTTCAATTGAATGTTTGAAATAAAAATATAACTTATCGATACTTAGGTACAATAAAATCCTAACTCATCAGTGTCTGTACATAAAAGATATTACAATTAATAATGTAATAAGACTTGGTCAGTTGGTCTGCTTGTCTGTGCGTTTCTTCACGATAATCTCAGAAACTGCTTAACCGATTTAAATACTTTTTTTGTTTGTATTTTGGCAAACTGCCCTTAAATATTGAGTATTAGTTTTATTTTAATCAGCTTCACGCTGTATCCCGCACACAGCAGGTTAGGCAAAGGGAACCTAGTGTTAAGACACTCCATTCTGCCGAATTCTGGAGGCATTGCGTTGAGTGGCAGAACTCAACGCCGTGCTTAACCTCGACACCAGTGCGACGAAATGGAAATATAAATTTAAGTAAATATTTCATCTCCTCGAGTAGGGATCGAACCCACAAACAGTCAGTTTCACAGTCACACTTCGTGCCGCTGCGCCACGACTGGCCTCAACTGGACTGGACTTTATTTTAATCGGTTCACACAAAGTTAAAACCAGATACACGCTTTATCCCGCCTTTAGCATGGCAACTTAGTGTTAAGATATTGCGTGTAATGTGTGACTGATGTGCGAACTGAAAATATTATTAAACGAAATGAAAATATTATTAAATTATAATTCAATCCTCCAAGTGGGGATCGGACCCACACCAGTCGCGTTACCAATAACGTAAACACATGCTACTACAATAATAGTACTAAAATCTTTAGAACTTTGAACTTTGCCGCCAATATCTACGACTCGATTTCGGAATGAGGCGTATGCGGCGGTTTCCCTTTGATAGGTTTATGTGTGCGTGCGTCGTTCTCGACATATTATATTTTATTTTACAACGATATTTTTTTTATTTATTTTGTTTGAAAACATAACTCTTTTATTATTGGGTTTTTTATAGAGTAGTTAAAACTGTGGTCCTATTTAAAGTGGTGCTGACAAAAAAACTTTGTAAATTGAGCATATTTAATATTTATAGTATTTTCTTGGTTAATTAATACCAATAATTATTAGGTACAACACTTGCGAAGGAAGCATATTTTAGGCAATTTTTAATTCTTATACCTTTTGAAAAACTACCAATATTTTTATAGTTACTAAATTATTTTTTCAAATTAAAAATAGTCTATGTTTTTCATCATAATGACGGGAAAATATTGAAAATGTTCAAAATTACACTATAATACCAAATAGTATTGACATTGTAGTATTGATAGTAATTGAAAATAGTTATACTACAGGAGGATACCTTCATTTGCACTGTTTAAACCTGTTTTTATGATATAATGTAGAATAATATATTCTATAGAGGAATCAGACATTCTTTTTATTCTTTAACTATAACACGTAAATACATTTTTTAGAGGTTATTTTGTACTAAGATGGCATGGCTCTGTTCCCGCATTTACGTCCCTGATATATCGATATAAATAATAGAAAAATAAAATATTGGAAAAAAAAGGAGAAGAAACGCAATTATATTGCATTTTTTTTCATACTTGAAACGTATTAATAAATTTACATACAATTCATTTGTTTTGAATATAGCATTAAGTTTAGTCAGCTTCACGTTATTTTAACAGATGACATTAATATATTTGATACTTCCTTAACATGATTATTTTATGTATTTTTTATATATAAAGTCTTGAGAAATATATCTATACTGTGAATGAATGCAACTTTATATATATATATATATATAGCGTTATATATATTCATTCAGCGTTATATATATATATAACGCTGAATGATTAAAATTTATTGCCATCAGCGCGTCATCTAAACACATATAAAGTTTTATAAACTATGAACTCACAATCAGAATTTACTTTCCAAATACATATACAGTAATACCCCGGACTTAGGCGGTAGGTGGGACCGAGCGATTGCCGTGTAAGTTGAATTCGCGTAAGTCGGTGTTTAACTTTGCATATAAAGTTTCTTTAATCAGGACCAGAGTTTAAAAAAAAACATAATTTAGAAGAAAAATGTTTAATAAAGTGTAGGATAATAAAAAAAATTACATTGTTATGAATAAAGTAACCTAAACCGGAATTATTTAGAGCTGGAAGGCTTCATATATTCTATCAAAGTTGCCTGCCGAGTTGAATTTTTCTTCTTTTCCAATTCACAAATTTTCATTTTTACTTCAAAGTCTTTAATTATATTTAGTTTTGACTCCAAAAACCGTGTTTTCTTTTCTTGTTATGCTCAAATGACTCGTTTTTCGTTCTTTTAGACGTTATAATTAGAGATTATAATTAAAAGGCACTGCGCACGTACTACAATTTCACGCGGAACATGTTTAATCCTGTCGCAAACTGAAAACTGAGTGTGCAGAGCAAGAGAGCCGATGCGCGGCAATCAAAATGAAAAACCGTGTATCTCCGAATTCGCGTAAAACGGGGTAGCGTAAGTCGGCATGTTACTGTACTTTTTATTGCAGATATCGCCATTTGAGCTAGTCCCGAAAAATACACCTACTTTATTATTTTTGTTAATGTCACCAACGTTGACGCTTAAAATAATAATTATGGTAGACTAAACAACTATTAATTGTACTTCTTTTTTCATCTTCACGCTGTATCCCGCACGCAGCAGGGCAGGCAGAGGGAACCTAGTGTTAAGACACTACTTCCTGTTTCCTACTTTCCGCGGAATTCTGTAGGCATTGCGTGCTGAGTAGTGAAACTCAACGCCGCACTTTGCCTCGACACCAGAGCGATGAAATGGAAATATAAATTTAAATAATTATTTAATTTCCTCAAGTGAGAATAGAACCCACAACCAGTTTATGCTTTGTGCCCCTGTGCCACGAACGGCCTCAATTTACTTTCTTCTTTTAAATTGTGGTTAAATACAATAATCGTAATTTAATTATGCCAAATTTTTATTAACCGACTTCTTAAAAGAGGAGGTCATCAATTCGACTGTATTTTTTATCCTTGTTACCTCAGAACTTTTGATTGTGTGAACCGATTTTGATGATTCTTTTTTTATTTGGAAGCTAGTGCGTCCCGTGTAGTCTTATTTTAATTTAGTTCATTTCCGACAATGGTATCTATGAAAAAATCATATAAATCTCAAAATTACATTTTGTATGTGCGCGACAAATGGACTAATATCTCAATATCAACTCAACCGATTTTAATGATTCTTTTTTTATTAGAAAGGGTACACATAAAGGGTAGTTCGGTGAAAGTTTGGGTAAGTTCAGAGTATGAAATCCGATTGAAATTGAAAAGTCGATTTTTTTTATAAAAAAATATAATTATGTTATTTTTTCTGGTAAAATTTCTTTGTACTCTATGATAAAAACTATTCTATAAGATGCATTAGGTTTTGAACTATTACCATGCTAAAAATAAATTAATTTGATATAGTAGTTATCGGTGTTTTAAGTAATTTACATTTTTCAGTTTTTATTTTTTTTAAATAAAACTATAATGAAATTCGGAATGAAACCCAAAAAAAATGTACCTTGAGACCCTAGGCTAATACCATGCAAAAATTCATCAATTTCTGTCCAGTAGTTTTTGCGTGATTGACGAACAAACAAACAGACAGACGGACAGACAGACAGACAGACGGACAGACAGACAGACAGACAAGAATTCTGTTGAGTGGTTTTTTAGGTTCTATAATCGACATATAAACCGACCTAATTTTTATTTTTTTTATATCTTTCATGTACAGAATTGACTTTTCTATCCTTTTATTATATATAGAGATAGAGATAGAGATAGAGATTAACTAGAGGGCGCGCGCGGCTTCGCCCGCTTATTAGGAGTGAATTCTAAAAAAAAACCACGAAACACATGTTCAATAAAATATTTTTAACAGTCTGAATTTAGATTTTTATAAAAATCGGTGGCAATTTAAAATTTTTCCATATAAACTTTCAACCCCTTATTTGAACCCTTAGGGGGTGAATTCTTAAAAACCATGAAACACGTGTTCAATGAAATATTTTTAAGAGTCTGAATTTCAAATTTTATAAAAATCGGTACAGATATTTTTTTTTTCCATACAAACTTTCAACCCCTATTTCATCCCTTTAGGGTTAAAATTTTTCAAATTCCCTTCTTAGTGGATGTCCAGAATATAAAAATTAACATTTACCTAAATTTCACGTTTCTACCATCAGCGGTTACGACTCTACGTGCCTTACCTCAGTCAGTCAGCACAAGTCCTTTTATATATATTTTTAGGAATCAGAAGTGTTTAATATAAAAAAGAGATAATTCGCCGAACCCGAATGCGCACTAGCTTTTATAAGTATGAGTACGGTGGTGGTGGGTATCGATACTCTTCTAACACAGGAAGGGTCCTGCTCGCGCGCAGGATATTCCATCCCACGTTGTTTTCACGATATTCAGCTCACACGGCACGGGCTCTCCTGACCGTGCACCGCCCTCGGCTGCATTGAAGATTTCTTCTGCTGGAGTTTGCCTGCTTCGCCAGTGACTCGAAGCAGCCACCGCAGGAGCACCTGAGCGGCGCCTTCGGAGTTGTCATCGTTACAATCTAAATAAGAAATTAGAGATTAATGAAGCACGACAACATACAACGTTGCCTATTCTGTCATTCATCACACAAACAAGGCCCTCATACAAAAAAACTTTCGTAACAGAGATAAAATCACTCCACATTCAAGATCGATCAGTCATTTAGATCATTGTCTTGCAAAAGTCTCACTCAAACTCATACTTGAACTTGCAAGTTCCCACGTTAAAAACATGAACCAGGACTGCGCCTCGCGCACCAAATAAACGGGACTGCGCCTCACGCGCGCCAAATAAACAGGACTGCGCCTCACGCGCGCCAAATAAACAGAACTACGCCTCACGCGCGCCGAATAAACAGGACTACGCCTCACGCGCGCCAAATAAACAGGACTGCGCCTCACGCGCGCCATTCGGGCAGCACCCGCCAGGAGCGCGACTGCTGCACGCCTCCGCGAGCGCGCCGACTGCACGCCGTCGCGAGCGCGCCAACCCAGCAGCACCCGCCAGGAGCGCGACTACTGCACGCCTCCGTGAGCACGCTGACTGCACGCCGTCGCGAGCGCGCCGACTGCACGCCGTCGCGAGCGCGCCAACCCAGCAGCACCCGCCAGGAGCGCGACTACTGCACGCCTCCGCGAGCGCGCCGACTGCACGCCGTCGCGAGCGCGTCAACCCAGCAGCACCCGCCAGGAGCGCGACTGCTGCACGCCTCCGCAAGCGCGCCGACTGCACGCCGTCGCGAGCGCGCCGACTGCACGCCGTCGCGAGCGCGCCAACCCAGCAGCACCCGCCAGGAGCGCGACTGCTGCACGCCTCCGCAAGCGCGCCGACTGCACGCCGTCGCGAGCGCGCCAACCCAGCAGCACCCGCCAGGAGCGCGACTACTGCACGCCTCCGCGAGCGCGCCGACTGCACGCCGTCGCGAGCGCGCCAACCCAGCAGCACCCGCCAGGAGCGCGACTGCTGCACGCCTCCGCGAGCGCGCCGACTGCACGCCGTCGCGAGCGCGCCGACTGCACGCCGTCGCGAGCGCGCCAACCCAGCAGCACCCGCCAGGAGCGCGACTGCTGCACGCCTCCGCAAGCGCGCCGACTGCACGCCGTCGCGAGCGCGCCAACCCAGCAGCACCCGCCAGGAGCGCGACTACTGCACGCCTCCGTGAGCACGCTGACTGCACGCCGTCGCGAGCGCGCCGACTGCACGCCGTCGCGAGCGCGCCAACCCAGCAGCACCCGCCAGGAGCGCGACTGCTGCACGCCTCCGCAAGCGCGCCGACTGCACGCCGTCGCGAGCGCGCCGACTGCACGCCGTCGCGAGCGCGCCAACCCAGCAGCACCCGCCAGGAGCGCGACTGCTGCACGCCTCCGCAAGCGCGCCGACTGCACGCCGTCGCGAGCGCGCCAACCCAGCAGCACCCGCCAGGAGCGCGACTACTGCACGCCTCCGCGAGCGCGCCGACTGCACGCCGTCGCGAGCGCGCCAACCCAGCAGCACCCGCCAGGAGCGCGACTGCTGCACGCCTCCGCGAGCGCGCCGACTGCACGCCGTCGCGAGCGCGCCGACTGCACGCCGTCGCGAGCGCGCCAACCCAGCAGCACCCGCCAGGAGCGCGACTGCTGCACGCCTCCGCAAGCGCGCCAGCCGCCTACTCCTCTCGGAGCGCCTCGCTGTTCGCAGCCTTGGAAGCCGGGTTACTTCGGGAGCTCACTCCAAACAGCAAGCCCTTGTCACGTGTATTCAGCGCATACACACATTAATCACGCTTTCCGAATGCGCCTGGTTTCAAGAATTAGTTGAGAACACTTCTTATAAGAATATTAAAAGTGTAGCGAGAACTACACTATAACGTTATTATTATTATTCCGATTTCACACTTATTGCCTTGAGCTTCTATTCAGATCGAGCTTTAGCAAAAAATTTTTCTCTTTATGTCCAATTTTCTTACAAAATGAACAGAGAGGTTTAATGTTGCTATTGTTCCCGTTGGCGGAGCTTCGCACCTTCTAACATATGTTCTCAGCATGACTGAGTTGGTCATATTCAAAACATCTGTTTTCGAGTCAACTCGAACCTTCGGAGCTGCGATTTATTATTGCACTAGACAAAACGCGTCTGCCAAAGCTACGATAGTCAACTTTGGCGGGTCGGTTACCGTGCGTAAGGGTGGTTGGCGTTGATACTGTGAGTTCGTTCCACTTTGTTATTGTTTTGTTATTGTTGTGTAATGGAAAGTAATGATTGTTTAATTATATTTGATTGTGTATTAACATTTATTCACTCAGAAATATTGTTTGTATAAGTCAACTTTGTAATAAACTGCTTGTAGTCCATCCTGAATTATCTCTTTTTTATATTAAACACTTCTGATTCCTAAAATCAGAAGTGGCATTGGATTTAGCGCTCACAATTAATTAGCTTAGGGTAATGGATACGAGTTATTACTATCCCACTTCTGATTTTAGGAATCAGAAGTGTTTAATATAAAAAAGAGATAATTCAGGATGGACTACAAGCAGTTTATTACAAAGTTGACTTATACAAACAATATTTCTGAGTGAATAAATGTTAATACACAATCAAATATAATTAAACAATCATTACTTTCCATTACACAACAATAACAAAACAATAACAAAGTGGAACGAACTCACAGTATCAACGCCAACCACCCTTACGCACGGTAACCGACCCGCCAAACGAGGGCGAACCCGAATGCGCACTAGCTTTTATAAGTATGAGTACGGTGGTGGTGGGTATCGATACTCTTCTAACACAGGAAGGGTCCTGCTCGCGCGCAGGATATTCCATCCCACGTTGTTTTCACGATATTCAGCTCACAATATAGATTTGGTCTGATCTTCATCACGAATCAAAATTGAATTGTTAGTACATAATCAGTTCTATTACACTTGCAAACTATTTCCAAAAACAAAACACAAGTCATGGTTTTGTTGCAATTTTGGATTAAATTGCAGGATCCGTCCTTAAACGAAATTACAACACTTGCGAACCAAGATTGCACATATATCTATGTATCTATATATAAGTTTGTCTGTCAAAGTTCCGACCATTTGGAGTTATTCACTTTCCAACTTGATCCCTCATTTGGTTAAGTCTCGAGTCGTTGCCGGGTGTTCGGTTAGACTTGCGATCTAACTCTGGAAGTAATGTCAATATACATATATGTCAGGATAATATAATATCTTTGATGTAACATGTTATGATGATGACTTCTTTGTTTTGTTTTCTACTTTAAGTATTAAGAATACAAAGTTTTTGGAAGATTTGGGAAGAAAAACTTCTTAATTTTTTTATCTATGGTTTTAGCACAGTTTTGTTTATTAAATTAAATTGATTACAATATTTATATATTTAGGATTTTTTTTAGTTTTTAATTAGAATTCTCGAGTTATGTGTCTCAAGTTATTATTACATTATCTATATATATAAAAGGACTTGTGCTGACTGACTGAGGTAAGACGCACGCAGAGCCGTAACCGCTGATGGTAGAAACGTGAAACTTGGGCAGATGTTTATTTTCATATTCCGGACATCCACTAAGAAGGGAATTTGAAAAATTTTAACCCTAAAGGGATGTAATTGGGGTTGTAAGTTTGTATGGAAAAAAATTTAAGTCGGCACCGATTTTTATAAAATTTGAAATTCAGACTCTTAAAAACATTTCATTGGACACGTGTTTCATGGTTTTTTTAGAATTCACCCCCTAAGGGTTCAAATAAGGGGTTGAAAGTTTATACGGAAAAATCTTTAAATCGCCACCGATTTTTATAAAAATTTAAATTCAGACTGTTAAAAATACTTTATTGAACACGTATTTCGTGGTTTTTTTTTTGAGAAGTCACCCCTAAGGATGCAAATACGCGGGCGAAGCTGCGCGTGCCCTCTAGTATGTAATATTTTAGTTTTTATACTTGGAAATTAATGGTTTACTAACAATTGTCGATCAATATATATAAAAATACCTATTTGAGTTGAATAAATGAAGTTCTAAATTACCTAAGTAGTACTAAAGCAGGTTGTTGACAACGTCAGACTTAAATTCTATTAAAGCAGCGTCGTCATCTCCATATATAAATTATTTTACAGCGAACGGGACGCTAACATTTGCACTTTAGATGTCACTATCCTACATGTACATACGTATAATTTACTTCATAGGAATTTTGAGTTTTGCTAATTAAATTTGGAATTATGTGAATGTGTAATAAATGATTAATGTAAGTATCTTAAGTAATTAGCTTCACGCTTTTTTTTATAAAATAAATAATAATCTTAAGTAATGATACAGATCTGCAGGTTTTATTTAAAAATTTATATACCATTTTATTAAACTTTACAAACAAAAAATATTTTTTTATAATGAGTATATTATAAATAGGGTAATATTGCTCCAAGCAACACAGCAACATTTGAGCAACATGTTGCATGTTCTAATTTATTCATTTATCTTAAATAGTTCTTGAGGAACATTTCTGGTTATTCATTTAATTCCAGAGAACTCCCACAGCTATTTAGTGTTTGAACCTAGAAGAAATAGGAAAGACGACTGAAATAAATTTTGATTCTCTTTATTAGCTATGCTTTTCTAGACCAAAATAAACTTATAAATTTTAAACACCCACAAGCTTTAAAATAAATTTAAATATCATTAACATATCTTAATAAATATTTTCAGCTTAAATCTATAATTTGCTTAATTTATTATAAAAATCAAAGTTAAGAGAAACATCATTAACATTCAACCGCACGTATTTGTTGAAGCAATGCATACGAATTTATCTTATGTATAAATGTAAGTTGTAGTCAAGTTTAAATATGAGTTTTATAAGGCCTGATATAAACTGGAAGTGTTATTTGGTAATAATCGTGAAATAGAACAAAGTAATTTTTTTTACCATCATTAAGACACTTCCGTTCTCCATTTTCTGCCAAATTCTTGAGGTATTGCATGTCACGTGGCGCAAATCAACAGCGCGCTTTGCCTCATTGCCAGAGCCAGGAAATTAAAATATTAAATATTTCATTCCACCGAGTGGGAATCGAAGTCACGAGTGTCGTGTTTACAGTCGCACGCGTGAGCTCCTGCGCTATGTTAGTTATTTAAAAAAATACAAAAATTTGTTTACTCAATATTAGTTACAAAATCATTTTTAACTCATACACTGTAACATCATAACATTCGGTTCATTGTTACTTGCCCGCTATGAGCTACGAGTACGACCGATTTTCCAATAATCACTAATCGGACACATACATACTTGCCTAGATTGCTTTTACATTAGCTAAACGACGTCTATTACAGTGAATGTTGTCTCTTGAAACGAATTGATATTTTGTAAACAATATAAGGGATGATGATTATTACTTTCTAAATATTTTTAAAACTATTCTAGTTTAGCTTCATGCTGCGATATTCCATACAGCAGGGTAGGCAGAGGGATTCTAGTGTTAAGACATTCCCCACTTTCCTAGAGCGAGTTACTAGAGCGAGTTAATTAAAATGTTGAATATTTTATTTCCCCGATTGGGAATCAAATCCACAACCCTCCGCCCCCGCGCCTGTAATAGCCAAAAATGATGCGTAATTATAATTAAACTTTGTTAGTAGTAAACAAGTTTTGATGTGTTCTTGAAACAGCTAAGTAATTATAACAACTATTATTATAGTAGATCGTTAGTGAAAACATAACGACTTGCTTTTTATCACTGAAATCCTAAAGCTACACAAGCTACTATTTTGAATCCAACAAATATTGTTTAAAGAGAACATCGTCATGTTTACACAGCCATTACCGTTGTCATTATTATATACTAGAATAACAATAAAACTGATCATTATCCTTTTTGCCCTACATCGCCAAGGACAGTGTGTAAAGATAAAGACACAATCTTTTATTTTATTTTTCCACTTTTTTCGGGTTAGGCGAAGTTTGGGAGATTTGCTTTATTCTAAAGTAAATTTCACAGAGGTTTAAAATTACTTTTTTACGGGTAACCAAACTAGTGTTAGGATTCTCCGTTTCCCACTCAATGAGACGCTTTATATTATTATTTCATAATACTGTAGGTAATTTTCATCAATCAATACATTTTTAATATCAGTGGAATTCATATTTTCAGGGCCAGTCATGGCGCAGGGGACTAATATGTTACTGTGATCACGACAGGTTACGGGTCCGATTCTCACTCGAGAAAATATAATTTTAATGTATACATTTCTGCACTCTGATATCGAGGCAAAGAGCGGTGTTGATTTCCGAAACTGAA
Organism: Heliconius himera; assembly: GCA_021202915.1. NCBI lineage: Eukaryota > Metazoa > Arthropoda > Insecta > Lepidoptera > Nymphalidae > Heliconius > Heliconius himera. The sequence continues at coordinate 36,623 of JAJHJA010000146.1, read as the reverse complement.
CACGCAATGCCTCCTGCGTCCAGGTAAGTATGGGGAACGGAAGTGTCCTAATGTGAACGCAACACAAGCTGAAATTAATACCATAATTAATACCACATATTTGAATCTATAATTCCTTAAAGCACAGAAAAAAAATAAAGCAAAGAAAGAAAGAAAAGAAAAAAAGAAAAAAGTTGACGCAATCAAAAGATACGACCTTTTATATTGTCCAAAAGTCATACATATGTACTTTGTATAACCTAGTGTTTCGAAGGACTGGTCGAGCTGGAACATAGCCAGTACAGAAACTATTATAATTTAAATTGAATTATTGCTTACTTACTTTGCAAATGTGCGAATTAAATTGCTAAGTTTTAATAAATGTTATTTTCATTTACCATAAACAATTTCTTCTATTTGTTTTAGGTATCTAGAATTATAGCATTTTATAATAATACTGCTTGGTTTGATTATCTCTCACCTAAGATTAAGAAAGAGACTGAAAAACAATAAATATTATATTGTGTATAGTGTTAAGACACTACGTTCTCCACCTTTCGCCGAATTTCCGAAGCATTGCGCGTCAATTGGCAAAACACAACGTCGGGCTTGTGCATTGGTGCAAGAGCGAATAAATAAAAATATTAATAAATAATAATTCATTCCCACGAGAGGGGATGGAACCCATACCAATCACACTCTTATGGCCCTGCGCCAGGACGACCTCAATTTAGCCAATTTTCTCAAATTAAAGGTGAGCCTAATATACTACGTATTTGTATGTATCTACATAAAGGCTACATTTCCCTCGACTCACTTGGGTGTACTGCATCAAACGATCTACTCCCATATTACGACAGTCAATCCTAAGCCGTTAGAGCAGGGGCTCCCAACCTTTTCTTGATCAAGGACCACTTTTATATAATTCTTGATAGCAGGGACCACTATGTAGGAGGTATAATAAAAATTTACTACATTAATATATATATATATATATATATATATATTACGAGAAACCTCTGTGATTTCCCGCGAAAGCGTCGTGGCGCAGTGTTGTGTGACTGTAAACGCGACGGTTGTGGGTTCGATTCACAATGGGAGATTAAATTATTATTTATTAATATTTTTATTTCTTCGCTCTGATAACAAGGCAAAGCACGGTCATTTGACATATATATATATATATATATATATATATATATATATATATATATATATATATATATATATATATATATATATATATATATATATATATATATATATTAACGAGAAACCTCTGTGATTTCCCGCGAAAGCGTCGTGGCGCAGTGTTGTGTGACTGTAAACGCGACGGTTGTGGGTTCGATTCACAATGGGAGATTAAATTATTATTTATTAATATTTTTATTTCTTCGCTCTGGTAACAAGGCAAAGCACGGTCATTTGACCGTGTTATTGGGCAGAGGGATATTTGGATTTGTTTGGCCTATAATTTAAAAACTTCTTCAACGGCTTTGATCAAACATGGTTTCACGTGTGTTTTTCCGACTACGTGAGGTTTTTTAGATTGTGCTATTAATTTACAAATCTCAAACGACGCTACTACGTGCTATGTGCTTCCATCCCGTCGGCTTAGAATAGGATTACCCTGGTACTGATGGTGTCTTAGAAGCGAATAAAATGTTAAATTCACGTCCCCAGCAGTGGCAGCACGCATAGATTAATTATATGGCCCCAATTTGACTCAGGCGTCTGTGTCCGAGTAATGTATGCTGTCACAGATCTACTCCGCTCATATCGTAATACTTGGCGATTTTAATCTATCTATCTATCGAAAGCAAGGAAGAGGGCCTTGCAGTTGGTTTGGATATGGACAAGGCCTTCGATCGAGTGTGGCATGAGGCGCTTCTGCAAAACTTCCATTCTACGGTCTTCCTCAGAATATATGTAAGTGTATCGCCAGTTTTCTCACTGGGCTCAACATCAAGGCCGTTGTCGATGGATTTTTTCTTAGAAATATTGCTCATGAACGCTGGCATCCCCCAAGGCTGCGTGCGTCTCCTACACTGTTTCTTCGGAATATCAATGACATGTTGATTGATTCTAACATATATTGCTAAGTGCTACTATCTGGATAGCACATCAAACGCATTCGCGCTTCGATATTCGTCGCGAGTACACGAGTCTTTGCGTATTTATTCGAGCGTCTACATTTGTTTTCATTCTACCTACATGAATATTTTATTTGATTATGGATGAAATTAATCAAGATACGGAAATAATTTCGGTACCCAGTGATTATGAGGGTGATCCAGTTTTATATAATGATAGTTCAGTGCATCAAATAATAGTGGAGAAAGGCGAAATAAATAGAGAAGAAGGTCGGTTGGTTGAAAAAAGGCAAAGATGTGAAAGTAGCGAAAATATAAGTGAAGAAGAAGATTTTACCTTAGTGCAAAGAAAGTCCAAGCGTATTCTCAGAAGTACATCTACCCAGGACGAAACCTTCGATGTTAGCCTATCGTCTAAGCAGGTTTTACCTAAACAAATTGGCATGGCGAAGTTGATGAGAGCGGAGAATATTAATAATATACTGAGAATTAAGTATAAGGGGCCATATAAGGTTATTATATCATTTAAGAACAAAATTGACGCTGAAAAATTGATGAACAATAAAAGATTACAGAATTGGAATATAGATGTCAACCTACAACTGAAGTCCAAATTTCGTACGGTGTTATTAAAGATATAGATTTAGATATCAATGAAGAAGAGATTATTAAGGAGTTTAAATGTGATGTGGAAATAATAGCGGTGAGGCGACTTAAACGATTGAATGAGAATAGTGATTGGGTACCGAGCTTAACAATACGGGTTGCCTTTAAGTGTTCAACCTTACCCCCGTATATATTCGGATACGGGTGTAGGTTTAAGGTTGATCCTTACACCTTTCCAGTGTCCCAGTGCTCTGGATGCTGGAAGTTTGGCCATTTAAACAGGGCGTGTCCAACCAAGAAAATCGTATGTCCTAAATGTGGGCAAAACCATCAAAATTGTGACTCTGTACAGTTTATTTGTGTAAATTGCAAAGGCCCACACATGGCGCTAGACAAAACTTGTCCATTTTTTATTAAGGAAAAGGAGATTAGGTCGATCATGTGTCAAAATAACTTAACATATAAAAGTGCCCTGAGTACTTACTGTCTACAGAAAGCATTGATTAGAGAATCTGGAGAAAAAAGAGAAACTCTAATTTCCAATGCACAAATTTTTCCAGTACTGAATAAATCTTTGGACCAAACGAACCATTACCGTAAAAATAAATCATATAGGGATGTTCTAATAGCGGAGGTCGAAATTCATCCTAGGTCTAAATCTCTTACGGATTTAGCACAAGACTCAGAAGAAGGTGACACTAATTTTATATCGCAAAATGTTGAAGATCAACATATCCCTAAGAGAAAAAGTTTCGCGAAGAAGGCATATTCCTTAAATAAACCAAGTCAAGACAATCCAGATAAAATTATTATGGAGAATAGCAACAAGAGTAGCGATGATATTAATAATAAAAGTATAAAGTGTAAGAAGTTCGTAGAAAAAATTAAAGAAATAATTTTATCAAAAAAAGAAATTAAGGACAAGTTTTTTGATGTGTTATGGTTAATTGTAGGAGAACTGGGTGATATGTTAGCAATTTTTGTTAAAAATAGTGTTATGCTTAATAATTTTTTATCTTTCTTTAATGGCTAGCACAAATTATAATAAATGTCTATTAAATATTATACAGTGGAACGCACACAGTCTTAGGCCAAAGTTATCAGATTTCAAATTGCTTTTGAATACAGAAAAAGTTCATATTGCCATTATAAGTGAATCATGGTTACAAACTGGATCAGATTTAAATATAAGTCAATATCACGTTTACAGGAAAGATAGAATTGACTCATATGGAGGCGTGGCCATTATTACTCATAAATCACTTAAAACGATGTTAGGATCAATTAATATACCGAATTGTGACATAGAGGTTGTTCATGTTAAAATTCTAAATAGTTCAGTTCTGAAAAATGTCCTCTCAGTTTATTGTCCTAGTAACATTAATACTAGTCAAGCTCATTGGGATTATCTATTTTCGATGTTTTCAAAAAACACTATAATTGCAGGCGATTTCAATGGGCATCATACTTGTTGGTCTGATAAGGTAGATACAAGAGGAAATCAACTATTCGATAGTTCTCTAGAGAATGGCTTTGTTTCAATTAATAATGGTAATCCTACCAGAGTTAAATTGGTTAATGGGTCCCTACAACAGTCTTCTCCGGATGTCACCTTTTGCTCCTCTGACATAGCTTCCAACGTACATTGGAGAGTTACTAATGAAAGTCTTGGTAGCGATCACTTAATGATTAAAGTGTCCATAAATTATGAGGAGACTATACACTTTACTGAGAAACGTAATTATTGTAAGGCTAACTGGAAAGAATATAAAATAGTTTTGACACATATTTTTGCCAATACTACTTTTGAATCTAATATTTTGCAGGAAAGATATAATTGGTTTGTTGAACAATTAAATATTGCTGGGGAAAAAAACATTCCTTTAATTAGATACTGCAATAATATTCAAAGAGCATTTGTACCTAAGTCTTATTGGAATCTGGATTTGTCAAAAATCGTAGCTGAAAGAAGGTTAGCACTTAAAAATCTTAGACGTAATCCAATTCCTGATAATTTAACAATTTTAGAGCGAAAAATTTCTGAGGCTAGGAAATTTATTACGGCAGCTGATTGTAATTATTGGCAATCATATTGGAACCCATTGATGAAAATACTAACTCAGTGGATATATGTGGCATAAAATGCAATGGATTAAGGGTTTGAGAAGGGCTAGACCATGTAATTCAGACGAGAAAAAGCAAGAATTATTATTTAGTTTGTCGCCAGATTATGTATCGGTAAATAAACCTTTATTTCATTCAAAAAATGATTGTCTACAACAAGACTTTACTTTTTGTGAATTGGAGAATGCTTTAAAAAAAAAGAATAGTTCACCTGGTCATGATGGAATTTCTTATTCGATGCTATTTAATCTACCTGATAATGCAAAACTGTATTTATTAGATATTTTTAATTTAGTACTCAAAACAGGTTATATTCCATTTCAGTGGAGATTGGTTGAGGTTATTGCCATTCCAAAGCCAGGAGAGGATAAATTAAGACCAATTTCTTTAATGTCATGTGTTTGCAAAACTTTTCATAATATGATTAAGGGGAGGTTAGAATGGTTTTTGGAAAGGAATAATGTTTTTTCTCCAAGTACTACAGGCTTTAGAAAGGGTCAATCATGTTTGGATAATTTAACTCGTTTGATTACTAAAATTCAAATTGGTTTTACGAACAATGTACAAACGGTTGCTTGTTTTATAGATATAAAAGAGGCTTATAACAATATATTGCCCGAAACTGTTGTAACTAGGTTGGATAACTTAAACGCTGGCTCTCTAATTTGTGAATATATTTGGTCCTTTTTGAATGAACGACACCTTAAAATTAAAAGTGATATAAATTATTTGTTTTACGAAAGATGGACAAGCAAAGGTCTTGCCCAAGGAGATCCACTTTCGCCTTTATTATTTAACGTAGTCACTTCAGAAATTTGGCAAACTATTCAAAATATTTGTATTAGTCAATATGCCGATGATTTTGTGCTGTATTCAAGTCAAAATAAAATTCAGGAAAGTGTATCACATATACAGGTGGCTGTTGATATTTTTATAAATTTACTAAATGACTTAGGACTTGAAATTTCAACCTCAAAGTCGAAGTTATGTATTTTTAGTAGAGGCTTTAGACGCCAGAATATAAATGTTTCCATTAATGGTTCTAGTTTAGAAGTTGTAGACAATATTAAGTACTTAGGAATATGGCTTGATAGATCCCTTCGATGGGGTAAACATATTAATGTCACTTGTGCAAAAGTTGTTAATTTGATTAAAATACTTAAAGTTTTAGCGGGTCCAGGTTGGGGAGTTCACCCTCTGCATCTTCGTAGATTATATTTAGCATTAGTAAGAAGTAGAATAGACTATGGATCATTTTTATATGATAATAGTGCCAATACACATTTACTTAAATTGGATAGAATACAGAATATAGCTATGAGGGTTATTGGTGGATATATAAGATCTACACCAATACATGTCATGGAAAGTGACCTTTGCATTCCTCCCCTTTTTGTAAGAAGACATTATCTAGGTATAAAATATAGTTTAAAATGTAAATCGTTGAGTAAGAATGAAACCACAAATTGTATTTCGCAGTTAAATTTATTGTGTAATAAATGTTATTGGACTAGGAAAAAGAAACCGCTATTGCCTTGCCTATACCAAAATACGAAAGTTGAAAATATTAGTTGCTCACCCCTATTGGATATGTTTAGCTTAAATACTTGGATGTCTAATATAAATAGTAAAGATATTGTTAAAACGGAGTTAAGTTGTATAAATACTTCAAAAAAAAATTTGGACTTTAATATAGCGAAATATGAAATTGTTCATGAAATTAATCAGAATTATGCTGGTTGGTATTCCATTTTCACTGATGGGTCTAAAATTAATTCTAAAGTGGGATGTTCCTTTTTTGACGCAAAGAGTGTAGTTGGTAGGATGTTTAAAATTAAAAATAATATTACTATAATGGCAGCGGAACTTGTTGCGATATTTATGGCACTTGTTTATGTTTCGAGTGTTAATTGTAATAAGGTTGTTGTATTCTCTGATAGTAAAAGTGCATTGCTTCATTTAGGTAATTGTATTAAAGGCAATAGAGGTATACCAGTTGCGTATAAGTTGTTAAATGAGGTTATCAAATTAATTCACAAAGGTGTTGCTGTAAAACTCCAATGGGTTCCTTCTCACCTTGGAATAAAGGGAAATGAGGAAGCTGACAAATTAGCACGAAAGGCATTAGTTGATGGGATAAATTTAAATATATTACCAGATTTTTCCGAAATTTTAATCAAGTACAAAGATCATTTGAAAAAAATGTGGACAGAGTATTTTGATGAAAGATCGAAATATAAAGGTATATGGTATAGAGTTATTCAGAACAAGCTTCCTCATATTCCTTGGTTTGCAGAAAAAAAATTGTCGCGTCAACAAATTGTTACTGCGCTTAGGCTTCGTTCTGGACATATTCCACTAAGAAAATTTGGTTTTCTCATGAGAAAAGTAACTTCTCCAAAATGTGAATTGTGTGGAATAGATGAAGACGTACAACATTTCTTGGGGGAATGTGTTCTGAATGTTGAGGCTCGTCGAAAATTGTGTTGTCGTTTTAATTTAAATTTAATGGATTTAGGTATCTTTCAATGTTTGTTATCTAAACCAAATTCTGCTGAAGCTAAATGGTTATATAAGTTTAAGATTAAATAGTGTATAATTTACTTTAGCAATTTTCTGTTAGTATTATGTATCTTTAGTTCGTTTTAAGGGAACGATGGGACTGACATTTTTGTATTTTATTTACTTAAAAAGTCCCTAAATAAAAACAGATTAAAAAAAAAAAAAAAAAAAACGCTGTATACTCCGGTCCAGCAAGTCTTTTCAGGGAAAACATTGGCCAGTGCCGAAATAAACTTGTGCTTTCTTTTGAAGAATCTCTCCGGAACGTCTCCTTATGGTGTTATGGGGTTAAGGTTACCTTAACCTGCTACAATTGAAATCCCAGAAGACAGAAATTTGCGCGTTAACCACTAAGAAAATTCCATTTATCGTGTCACCAGTTTTTTAGATTACTCGTTTTATAGCCGCGACCAGTTTCATCACATTGGGCCGTAGTGTTTCCAGTGACTACCGACAGACTGAGTGCTGAAGTTAGCTTTAAAGAAACTGAAGAAGAAAGAAGAAGAAGATACAGTCCTTCACGTCAAAACACCGATTGGCCCTGTAATGGGCCAAGGTTCGGCCACATATGAGAAAAGTATCTCATTTCTAGGCTGTTGCACCCCAGTATCAGCTTGAACCATTTGATCGAATACAACGTAAAGTCATTTGAGTCGTTGGGGAGCTAATGATCTGTGAAAAGCTTGATACTTTAGATTTGCGTAGAAACGTCTCCTCACTGTGTGTTCTCAACTGCATATATCATGGACAGTGTTTCATTAAACTATTTGTCCTGCCATCTGCCGCTTAATTTTTCAACCGCACACTACGTCTCAGCCACTCCACGTGCCTGATATCCAGATGGTTAGGACGGTATTTAAGTTTTTGACGTACTGTGCGGATTCTTAGAAACTTTCTGCCACACGCCAGGCATTTGTGGAATGGTCTACCTCTAGCAATGTTTCTAGGTCGATACCACTTGGGTTACTATACACGTGCCTATCTCCACCTCAAAGGCCGGCACCTGCAGCTCCTCTGGTGTTGTGTGGGGCGATGATGGTGAGGTAAATAGATGCAGTGCAGAAATTTTCATTTAATGACAAACAAAAGGCCAGTTGAGGCCAGTGGTGGCGCAGTGGCACGAGGTGTGACTGTAAAACCGACTGGTTGTGGGTTCGATCCCCACTCGAGGAGATGAAATATTTACTTAAATTTATATTTCCATTTCTTCGCTCTGGTGTCGAGGTTAAGCGCGGCGTTGAGTTCTGCCACTCAACACGCAATGCCTCCAGAAATCGGCAGAAAGTGGGGAACGGAGTGTCTTAACACTAGGTTCCCTCTGCTTACCCTGCTGTGTGTGGGATACAGCGTGAAGCTGACAAACACAAGATTTACCAACACAAAATATAATCACTTACCTACTAAAATATAATTGAATTGATGAAACAGTCAGTAAAAACGATTCATGTCCTCACGTAGTTCAGTAAAAGTAAATACTATACTGACAGTCAATTATAACAAATGACAGCGCGTAGGTAATTGATTGCATATATCTTAGATACGATAAACGTTCAATAGGATGGTTGACCACTAGTAAAATCCAATAGGTACTTCGAATTTAAAATCAACTTTGCAAATTGTCAAAATACCATACGTTGCGACGTCATAACTTCCTCACGTGAAGTGGCATACTTAGTTCATAAAATCAATGAATTAAAAAAAAAAAAAAAAAAAAAAATTAGCTTCACGCTATATCCCGCACACAGCAGGGTAGGCAGAGGGAACCTAGTGTTAAGACACTCCGTTCCCCACTTTCTGCCGAATTCTGGAGGCATTGCGTGTTGAGTGGCAGAACTCAACGCCGCGCTTAACCTCGACACCAGAGCGAAGAAATGGAAATATAAATTTAAGTAAATATTTCATCTCCTCGAGTGGGGATCGAACCCACAACCAGTCGGTTTTGCAGTCACACCTCGTGCCGCTGCGCCACGACCGGCCTCAATCAATGAATTAATGTGTAATTATTTTAAAATATTTTAATAAATATGTATGTCGAAATAATTTATATTTGAAACCGGAGCATTCTCTACTACTACCCATGTAGCATGCTCTTCTCACTCACTGCGCAATGACCAACGCCTCATCATCCCCTAAAATAAAAATAGTTCGCGGACCACCTTTAGGCCTCTGCGGACCACTGGTGGTCCGCGGACCACCGGTTGGGAACCACTGGCTTAGAGAGATATTCGTCTATGCACAACGTAATTATAGTTTGTTTTCCATTGTTAAATGAGCTTAAATGTATAATTTTCATAATATTTTCCTATTTTGACATTAACATTTTTATGGTTACTATGATTGTTTATAAAAAATACTTTCTTGTCCATAAGTTTTACAATACAATTTCATTTACTTATTATAATTTAGCTATAAATTTTGAAATTCAACGCCGCTCTTTGCCTCGACACCAGAGCGAAGAAAGGAAAGTATTAAATATTTTATTTCCTCGAGTGAGAATAGCTCTAAAATATGATAAAAATTATATTTAAACAAAGCAATGGTGTAGAACATTCTGTTTTATCGCTGCACGCTCGTGCTCGTTGGCACCGAATGTTCATACATTATTCAGACTGCCCGAGTCATTAGCTAAACGCGATGGTCACTTGTTGTACGATTGGCATTGTGTGTTTTTAAAAGGGGGAAATTAAACTTTACTATAGTGTGGATAATGTTAAGTTTTAAAACGTAACGTATGTAATTAGTTAAAAAAACAGCTTAATGCTGTATGCCGTACATAGTTTGGGGTTCTGAAGTTTAGGATGGTGCCGGTACTGATAGAGCACTGCATCAGCTCGTTTGTCGGGAGATGTCTCCGGTGTGCCACGAGTGCGATACTTCCGTTGATTCGGCGTGTCACAGTTCGGTTGAATGCCCCGCTTGGTCTCCACAACGCCACGCCTAGATGGCTGTAATGGAAAGGAACCTCTCTCTGTCCAGTGTGGTGGGGACCATACTGAATAGTGAGATAAACTGGTCTGCAATGATCTCCTTCTGCGAATAAGTTACCGTATTAGTACAGCGCTAACGCAGACCCAGTCCCTCGACCTAGACCAGGAGAAAGAGACGGCGGTCATACAAAATTAGTGAACCGTAAAATTTAAATGAACTTATTATTTGCCTTAATTAAATATAGTATAGTTTGTTTTATTTCTTTGCTATTGTGTCGAGGCAAAGCGCGGCGTTGAGATCCACCACTCAAATGGAAATGTCTCGAAAATTTGTTGGAAGGTGAGGAACTGAGTGTCTTAACACTGGTTTCCCTCTGCCTACTCTGTTATATACGGGATACAACGTGAAACTAAAATTCATCTAATCGATATTACAAGTTAATAGGAGTATTAGGAGATCTTAGCAAATAAGACTGATCCCGATGAATATTTATGGCAACTGTCGAAGCCATCGATTACCATTAGCCGAGGTCTGGGCGTCCGGCGTGGTCTGCAGCTTTGTTGCCGTTGAAGATCGCGGATGGGTTAATTAGTCTTGAAAAGTTTTTATCTGCTTTACGATCTTGCGATATTATGTGCTGAAGCTTAAAAAAATTGAATATAATTAATACGTTTGATATACAATAGTATGCTAGCATATTTTTTTTTGTAAGGCATATTTTGTTAAAAATGATAAAATTTTAGTAAACTAATTTCAAACGAAAAAGGCAAAACGCGGCGTCTAGTTCCGCTATTCAACGCGCAATGTCTGGAAAATTTGGCGGAATGTGGAAACGGAGTGTCTTAATACTGGGTTCTCACTGTGCACTTTATTATATGTGGTATACAGCGTGAAACTGAAAATCATAATGATATTTTTTCATGTTCATGTTAGTTTTATTCTAATTTTCTTTATCAGGACATCTTATATTCACAAAACAACATTACGACGACTCTATGATATTAAAAATAGTTTACGCAAACGCGACTTTAAATATATATATTTTTTGTAACTAAGCGATTTTTTTATTGAGATCTGAGGGGAGAAAACCTTTGATTAAGATGAGTTCGCTTCCGACGTTCTAAATAGATTTTGTTTTAAAGTGGTTGAAGTAAACAGATTTCAAAAAGTAATTTTTGATGTGTTTCAAAAGTATTTTTTGTGAACAAATAGCCTCAAGTAAAGAAAGAATGTATTTTCGTTTGAGAATAAACATACACATGGAGGCCAGTAGTTTAATAGAGCATCAAATACAGCTACGTTCAAATTTTTATATGTTATCTTAAAAAATATTTTTCTTTCCTCAGTGTGTAATAACACTTTAAAATTAAATATGTTGACTTGGATGCGGTATAAAAGTCACATGTTGAATTTAAAAATTTCTTTCATATTTCAAGACTTATATAATTCAAAGTTTCCCAAATTCATATTAATGTGTTAGCTATTCAAGCTATTTAAATTTCTATAATATTACAATATTTGTATGTTTAAAGAAAATTTTCTTCTTTTTTATGAGCCAAGGATAATCGATCGACTCTACGTCATCGTAATTTTATTATCGTTAATTGTTTTCCTAAATAAAATTAATTATGACATTATAATTATATATCTATCTAAATAGATAGATATCTTTATGATCTATTAAACGCAACTATTTATATTTTTATAAATAGTATTTGCTATACTTGTTTTTATTTCGAATTTTATAATATAAATACCAGTGTAATTTGTTTAATAATTTGTCGATATATGTATATATTCTATTTTCTAACGGCTGGTCTGCGCTTTAACCGGAAAACATCCGCGAGCGCGAGAGGAAATTACGTACCTACAGTGTATTTTGGCACCGCGTTCCTTTCATTTCAAATGCAATTTCCCTTTTGGACTCATCATTTTGGCCATAATTAAAATGTACTATATTTTTCTATAAATTTTAATAAACATATATGTGATAAATAGCTACGGTACACATTAAACATTATGTAAAAGATTGTTTTTAAATATAGAAAAATTTGGAATTGATTTTCTAATTTTACAATATTGCCAATCTAATTGAATGAGAAAATTTCTATGTTGTTATAAACATTTATTCTGACTCTTACATGTAGCTCTAAGCTGTACACCGCATGTACCTTCACGCTGTATCCCGCATGTAGCAAGGCAGGCAGAGGGACCATAGTGTTAAGACACTCCGCTCCTCACTTTCCGCCGAATTCTGGAGGCATTGCGTGTTTAGTGAATCGAACCCACAACCTGTCGCATATATAGTCACATGCTTGTACCTCTACACCGCGACTGCCCTCTACTATCTATAATGACGCCTAAAATGTAAACATAGTTTCCACTTCCCAATGCTATCACTATTTGATTGGACGCGGTCGAAAGTTACTGAAGCTTTAAAACAACTGCACATACAACTTTTAACTAGTGCAGGGAATTGTGTAATTGGAAAATAGTAAATTACAAACCAGAGGTCAGTAGTGGCGCACGTTAATAAGTGTGTGACTGTAAACACGTGTGGTTGTGGGTTCGATCCCACTCGGGAAAAATTATTATAATTTATTAATATTTTCATTTTTTCGTTCTGCTAACAAGAAAACTCGAAAATCACAGCGTTGACTTTCGCCTCTCGACTAGCAATGCCTCAATAATTCGGCGGGAAGTGGGAAACTGAGTGTCTTATCACTAGTTGCCCCCTCGTACTGTGCTATATGCGGGATACAGTGTAAAGCTAAAAAAAAACTAAGAAGTATATTTTTGACAATATTCAATGTAAAGTAGAAATATTAATTTTCTATATAAATGTAAATTATTCAAATTATCCTTGTTGCTATCATAAAGAGTCGTTAGGTTAATTTATCAACTTTTACAATATTACCAAATAACAGTTCGGAACGCAATTATAAGTTTTGAGCAGCCACACCGTAAATTATTTTTAGAAAGACAACTTGTTCAGTGGGACTTGCGATACGATTCCGTGGCATTACATTGCCAAGAAATAAATCTTTCGGCGTTAACTCTGTTTTTATAATTTTCGTATTATACAGGAAACACGATATCTTTACAACTATTGTCCATAATTAAGATATAAAAAATAGCTTGAATAATTTTGTGTTGACATTTGAAGATTATGATATTAGAATAATTAAGCTAACTATAAATTCATATGAATAACTTAAATACCTGTATCAATCTTGATTTACTTTAAAACGTCAAAGATTTGGTTTTAAAATAAACACCTCCATTAGTTATTCAACTGTATAGAGAACGTGTTCGTGTGTACGAACATTGTAATTAATATACCTATAGGTATGTATGTGGTACCGGCATTCTGTATATTGTACCGGTATTATATACAATAAATAATATTTCATACATTAGGTACCTATCTAATATCTACCTGAAATATAAAAATTGCCGGTAATACTTATAATTGTATAAAAACTTGACATAAGTTATACCGATTATATTAAATCAGCTTCACGATGTATCCCGTACACAGAGGGATAGGCAGAGGGAACATTCATCACTCTGTTCCCCTCTTTTCGCCGAATTTTTCGAGGTATTGCGTGTTAAGTGGCGGAACTCAACGTTGGACTTTTGCTTTCGTGCCAGAGTGAAGAAATGAAAATATTAATAAATATAAATTCATTCCCTCGAGTGGGGATCGAACCCACAATGAATGTACCTCTGGGACACGACGGCCTTACCACAATAATATCGATGCATATTATTTTTGCAACCGACTTAAAATAATGAAAATAATAGGAACTTACATTATAATATTAAAATAACATCTTATGAAAATGGCACAAAAAATAAAAAGGAAGTTATATATCATTTCTGTTAGTTCAGGATAACATTATATTGATGGCTTGTAAAAAATACTACTCTTGGAATGATCGCGTAATGTATTTGACAAGGATCCATTTCCCTTTAGTTATATTTTTTTACTAGCATGTTTCGTATCTTTTATTTTTTTATAATGTTAAGTTTACAATTTTCAATGTCCCTTATTGAATATTTTAGGCAGATATTAGAGTTTAAATATATTGTAATAGGTAATAAGAACTACTGGGTCGATTAAAAAAATAAATGTTGTATTGGATGATCCATGTATCGAGGTAGGCTATAGACGATATTGTTTACTTGACCATGAGAGCGAACCTACAATTTTTTTTATGTATTTAATGTTGAATGACGAAACCTAATGTCTTGGTATCGAATAAAGAAATACATTTAATAAATATTATTATTTTCCCAATTGAGATTTGAACCTACAATAAACCGCATACCAGTATAATATCCGTTTACCGGTGCAACATTATTGTAATAACTATTTTAAATATTTTATGCGAAGTTTTAGTTTTAGTTACAAATCACTAGGCGAAGTATTTTCTTGTATTATTTTTATTGAGCATTTTTAACAATACACTGTAGAACAATTGAATTGATGATTCAGATGTATTAAAACTGCTGACCTATATATAACCTTTTCTTTTGATTCCATTAAAATCAATGTTTCTTTCTGCTTTTGATGTGGTATCAATGGATTCTCCATCAAAAGATTGCGGTCGAGAGGGTCTTCTCGAGAATTTTCAATTATTAACTTTATCCTTAAATCTCAGGAAGCTGTAAAACTTTCCGATCACCTTCTTTCTACTAATGGATTAAGAGAAATTACTTTGATATTGGTTTCGCAGCCGAGTAGAAAATAGTAATAAATAGATAGAATACTAATAAAAAGATAAATAGTAGAAAATACTAAAAAATAATAGGGCAGATTACAGGTTCAATTTTGTTATCAATTCTTAAAAATAAATAAAAATGATCTTCCAAAGTATTTTTTAATATGCTAAAGCAATCACGATATTACTATTCAACATTTTGAAATATTAAAATTCTATATTCGGTTATCGCGTTATAGTTATTTAATTCCATGATATGAGTATATTTTAATTATTGAATGGTTATGGACCTGATTCTCTTTCGCGGAAGCGAATTATGTTTATTTCTTCCCTCTGGCAAATACTAAATAAAAATATTATAAAGAGTTACTCCGTAAGCTTTTTCAGTAGTTTCAAAGGCGAAAGGTCCTTTATAACGTAATCTATATATATAAAAGGACTTGTGCTGACTGACTGAGGTAAGACGCACGCAGAGCCGTAACCGCTGATGGTAGAAACGTGAAATTTGGGCAGATGTTTATTTTCATATTCTGGACATCCACTAAGAAGGGAATTTGAAAAAGTTTAACCCTAAAGGGATGAAATAGGGGTTGAAAGTTTGTATGAAAAAAAATAAATAATCTGTACCGATTTTTATAAAATTTGAAATTCAGACTCTTAAAAATATTTCATTGAACACGTGTTTCATGGTTTTTAAGAATTCACCCCTAAGGGTTCAAATAAGGGGTTGAAAGTTTATATGGAAAAATCTTTAAATTGCCACCGATTTTTATAAAAAATTAAATTCAGACTATTAAAAATATTTTATTGAACACGTGTTTCATGGTTTTTTTAGAATTCACTCCTAATAAGCGGGCGAAGCCGCGCGCGCCCTCTAGTAAAATATAAAAGAAATGAATAGAACAGAGTTGTAACGGCTTAATCGACTTTAATGCATTTCACTGTTTTATTTTGACTAAATTTTCCTAGAATTTCATTCTTCTTTGTTTCAATTGGTCCATAAATAAAAAAAAAATTACAATATCACTAATACAACACATACACATGTGACAATATTGCTACAAAATAAATGTTTTATTGAATTAGTTGAAATTTTAGCTATCCTGACCGTATTTGTGTAATTATTAATCACTACGTTGTTCCTATGGTATTATAACAGCAATTTTGATAATATGTAAAGCTATTCTTTGAGGATACTGCACATAAATCCAGTTTTATTGCCGACGACGGCTCAAAGCTCTTGATACGGATTTATGATCGTTCGAAAGCCCTTTTATTGCAAGTGGGTTATGAGAATTTTTTAGAAGCAGCTCCATACCGGTGATATGTGATAAATGTGTTATAATCGAAATTAGTGCATTAATCATAATAGGTATTTTGATTTAAGATAATGTTGAATTTAAAGCAAGGGCTGGTTAGAAGTCTATAAAGGTTGTCGGACTAGGGAAAATATTTTTTTCACAATCGTTTGACAAAATCGAATAATTACAACAGTAGAGTCTTGAGATATACAGATTTTGTCAGCATCATTTTAAATGAAACCTCAGTTTTAACTACTCTATAAAAGCCAAATACATTTTTTTTCCCAAAAATGAAAATGTGATTTTTTCAAACAAAATAAATAATAAAATTATCGTTGTAAAATAAAATGTCATTTGTCAAGAACGACGCACGCAGACATAAACCTATCAAAGGAAAACCGCCACATATGCCTCATTCCGAAATCGAGTCGTAGGTATTGGCGGCAAAGTTCAAAGTTGTTTAACCCTTAGTAGTTTATTTTTGTAATAGTATATGTTTATGTTATTGGTATCTATGCGTAAATGCGTCACACGAAATACAGGTATGGTTGGGTTTGAAATATTTTACCCTATATGCTGTTCCCGTAAAAGGAGCGCTGACACCACCAACCTGTACATGTACAATGTTGTCTGTACAATGACATATAAGAATAAAAGTTATTAGTGGCATTTAATAACGTTTTCGCCGTTCGTTTTTACGCTAATTTCAGAAAGAAATTAAATTGCTATAATTTTATTCGTTAAGCATCATTAAATTATCTGAAACTTAACTTTTGTATAGATATTGTTTAACAAATTATATAAATATAAGAAAATTAAAGTAATACAGATTAATTAATAATAATAATTATCTGTAGTATATAAATAAGTAACTATATTTTCTACCCATGTTACCCGAATCTTTAACTTGCAGTACACATTATAACGCAATTAAAATGAATCTTTGAAATATCAACTCTGAAACAAGCTATTAATATGTCTATAATAGTACTCCAAATTACCGAGTAATCGAATTGATTATGCACTAACAAATTGATTTTGATTGATGATGAAGACCAGACCAAATTAATACATAATAATTTATAGCTGTCGTGCGATATCACGGAGACTGATGGTGACAGTTAATTCGCGCAAAGCACTGGTGGTAAATCAAGAATACAGCGGTATTGGATTGTGAACGCGTTTGGAGAGGTTTAAGCGGTGACCGGGTGTTAATTATTCAGCTCTCGGAGCTCCGACCAGCTCGTGTGACCCAATTTGTGAGTCCTGCGAACAGATGGAACTCCTGATGCTCGAAGATTAATATGATAATCATAGATTAAGTGAATATTGGTGATAAATATGTTTAATTTATGACATTAATTTGAAATGTTGTTTAGTAATATATTTTTTGTATAGACTCACGATGTATTCTGCATATAGTAGGGTAGGTAGAGAGACCTGATATTAAGACACTCCATGCTCTACTTTCCGCCTAATTTTGTTGTCTTAAGAAAAATATTTATTTAGAAAAAGTATAAAAAATGAATAAAACAGAGATGCTAACAATATAAAATAAGTTGTAACAAGCGTATAAAAAATCGACGTAGCTTGATTAGAACGTATAGTGGTCAGAGCGCCTGGTCGGTTTCCAGGAGGCGCGGGTTCGTTTCAAAGCAACTCCCAGCCATTCAGTGTTTGAACGTAAAAGAAATGGGAATGCCTTAGGGATTTTACGGAATCTGTGTTATTTCATTTGGAAAAGCATGAAGAGATTGAATATCCATATATATCCAATATTTTTGTGAGCGAGAGATTCAGCGAGTTCGAATGAATTTTATATTGCTCTTTCAAGTGGGGTACCGCTATTTTTTGATTCGGTAATCGACTACAAACGGATCCAAAAGCTTAAAAGGTATTAAATTTTTAAACGCTATTTCTGTTTTTGTCGAAGGCTTGCATTATATATAGATATAAACTGCATGAAAAATACTGGCAAAACAAAAACTTATATAAAGTTGTGGCTATATATAATACTAGTGACCAGCTCGCCGATTCACTCACTTAAACTTGTAAGTTATTTGGTTAATAAGTACAAGGAATCTGTACTTATTAACTAAACAGTACAAGAATCTTGCTTTAATAAATAATATATGCTTGTCGAAAATTATTTATTATGGCTTAACTTTATCAGTTAGAAATATGGTATCAAGAACTTTTAGAAACAGATTGATATCCTCTATAAAACTGTGGTACATCACTTTGCTCTATTGTCAATAATTTCCACAGCCTACGCGATATAAGGGTAATTTTTTACACGTTAATCGTCTAATTGTAAAAGAATTTTCCAAATCGATCCAGTGGTTTCGGAGCCTATTCAATTCAAACAAAGAAACAAAAAGTCTCATTTGCGGTCTTTATAATTTTAGTTTAGATATCGATGCACCTTCCCCCACACCCCCACAGAATCACCGCGAGGCCACCGACACCGCATTTTTTATTATTACATGATTTTCTTTAGACTGACATTATTAAATTCGTTATATCTTTTGAATGGAATGACCGATTTTAATAGTTTAAAATGTATTTTACAGGTATTGAAATTATCTTTAATAACATATCATTTAATTGGGTAAGGATTACACAGAGGTATGAATAATATGGTTTTATTATTGTCGGTACTTTTATCAACTTTTAAAATGTAAAAAAGTAAATGTAAAAATTTAAAATGTAAAAATATTAGCATAACTGTAGTAGTTGGACATACGATATCACGGACGTTTTTTATAGATATTGACGTGTTCTATAATACTGTAGAACATTGTTTTATTCTATCAACAATAGCTTCTATCAACAATAGCAGCGGCACGAGGTGTGACTGTAAAACCTACTGGTTGTGGGACAAAAATATCTTCACGCAGTATCTCGCACATAGCAAGGTAGGCAAAGGTCCCTGTTAAAATACTTCCGTTCCCCTCTGTTGTCGTATTTCTGAGACATTGCGTGGCTAGTGGCGGAACTTAATACCGCGCTCTGCATTCTTACCAGAGCGAGGAAATGAAGATATTAAATATTAATTCCCCCGATTTGGAATAGTACCCATAACAGTCATGTTTAAATTAAAATGCTTGGGCCCCTGTGCCACGACGTCTTTTCAAATGTAACTCAAAATTTTGAAATTTGGGCGTTCATTGAATAGAAAATTAAAATATTAAATTAATTATGTTACTGCTTGTCTTTTAAGACTAACTTCTGGGAATTTAACTGCCGCTCTCAGCGTCGTTTTCCAAGTATTCTTAAAGAAAGTCATAAAATGTCGCATCAGCCCAAACGTTACTTACCTTATGATGGTAAACATAAATATGTTTTTTTATATTTTTATTTCATGGAGCCTTTTTGTAATAGAGTGGAATGAATTTTAGAATATACTCTATTTGCTCATAAAAAGCTCTACGTATTGTATCTGTTTTTTACCACCTTTCTTCATAATATTTTTAATTATAATTTACTTACCCAATATATAGAAAACCCCGGTTTCTGTGTTGCTAGAATAAAGAAAACATAAATATAAGTTTATCATAATATTATTCACTAACTTAATGAAGTTGTTTACTCCATTCAATCTGTCAGCTGGAAAGTCTGATCAGTGGGAAAGAGCATAAGATGAGAAAATGTAAAAAAAAATAAATACAGTTCCCATACTGGCCCAACGCTTTACAGCTTACGCATATCACAATGTACAGACCGTTTTGTCGACCAGAAGTATACTCATACCTTTGAATATGAAAGGCAATTGCAGGCTTTCTGCCGTCTAGTCCCTTTGCCTCTTTCATACGTCCCTGCGTTCAACAAGGTACTTTATGCGTTTTCTATGCGCGTACCAAAAGAAAACCACACAAATAAGAATCTTTTACCGGCTTTATGTGTTTATGACCATAATATTTTTCATAGAAATGTGAATCGCGAGTCAAGCTATTTGTGATTATTTTTTATAAATAATTCTTTTGTTTTAAGAAAATTTAGGCGGCAAATAGTGAAGTTTTTTTTGTCATTAGAATCTTGCGGTTTGCGGTACACATAATTTTCTAATATTAAGCCGTCAAGGAGCAACCTTGACATAAAAAAAAAATATTAATTTCTAAGGAAACATCCCCGGTACATTTTTTAATTAAAAGAGAATATTTTTTTCTCACTTAATCATTTAACTTAGTTTCATAAAACGTAAATTTTCATCTTAGCTAAATGTTGAAAAAAAGAATGTTTTTTATAATCCAGTTAACAACCCTAGTTTACAACTTTTATATTATTACACCTAAAGAGGATCCGTTCTTACCGAACTTTCAACGTTCGTCTACACTTAATCTAGTTATTTAGGTATTAAAACAAAGTTATTTTATGAACTTCTTGTTTTCTTGTCGGAGCAATTATATGATTTAATATAAAAGTTTGGTTAAATATGTATTAAGAAAGAAATTGCGAGGCCTTAGAAATATTTGTGGATATCTTGGCGCAGGGGTTTTGTTGGTATAAAATGGTTGTGGGTTTGATGACATCAAACCAATTAATAACTTATATAAATATATAAACAATAAATTCACTCATTAACAAAATGAAGGTATACCTTTAATCTATTTTTGTCTACTTTTCCTCACGATTAAACTATTTTTAAACGTAGCTGAAATCAACCAGATTACATTCGTTTGTTCACTGTTACTAGTACAAAATATATACATGTATATACGGAATTCAATTTAGCATTTAATCTGCACACAGTAGGGACAAGATTGTTCTATGTATCTACATTCCCCTGAGAGGGATTGGAACGTGTTAGCGAAGGTCCTTCTTTATAAAACTTCTTTGTTCGTTAATAGAATTTTGCTTGTATTAAGAAAAATATATTATTTAGATAATATTTTGCAACTCTTGAAAAAAAATTAATGGTTCTTTTATTTTTACTAGTAAAGTATTGTTGAGATGAGTCCTTTTTTTTATATTTCAGGATAATAGATTTAGAAATTTATGATATTTGTTCTTATTTTAAAACTAGCGGCTCGCCCACGGCTTCGCCCGCTTAAAATACATGATTATTGATTTAATAAGCAGAATTGATTGACAACTATAATGACTTCTGATATGATTTTTTTACGACATTATCGTCAAAGAATTTTTGATTGTTTTAAATAAAAAATACGACCATTGTTGATATTTGATATTTATAAAATATACATACAGCTAATTATTTATTACACTTATATATTTTTGTAACTTTATGTTCTTTTTACCTATATAATATACTCTGTTAAAGCTGCTGATGTCAGTGAATAATTTAATTTACTCATTCAGAAACAGCCTTAAATGTTAAATTATTGATTTGAAGGATTCATAATATTCTTTGTAAAATAACTGTAATAATTGAATATTAACTCCTGTACAGTTTTTAAATTAGTTACGTATATTATATGAACGAACCAACCAAAAAATCTTTGTATTTACTTGATATTTCTTTCAAGATCATTCTTTATCTCTGTGTTGAATTAATTACGACTTCTTTCAAATGACGATTACTTTTTTTATAATGAACCGATTTTGATGAACTAAACTTTAGTAGTTAAGTTGAGTTAAAACAAAGCAATTGGTGAAATTTTCAAGAAAATCGGTTCAGTACTTTCAGAGAAAAATGTGGACAAAAATATGTCGACAGAGAGAGAGAGACAGAGAGACAGACAGACTAACAGGCAAGAAATTTAAAAAAAATCTTTTTGCTTTCTATTATTCTTTTTAAGTGTATTCATTTCAGTCAAAGTTACTAAATGTACAGACAAAATATTTTTACTTATTATATATAGAGATAATATCCAAATAAAATATATATAGAAAATTCCGGTTGAGGCTAGTCGTGGCGCAGGGACACGAAGAGTGACTAAAAAACCGATTGGTTGTGGGTTCGATCCCCACTTGAGTAGATGAAATATTTACTTAAATTTATATTTTCGTTTCTTCGCTTTGGTATCGAGGCACAGCGCGGCGTTGAGTTTGGCCGCTCAACAAGCAATGGCTCCAGAATTCTACAGAAAGTGGGGAACGGAGTGTTTTAACACTAGGTTATCTCTGCCTATCCTGCTGTGTGCGGGATACAGCGTGAAGAATAATTTAGTGTGAGGGAAAATAATTACGGTACCAAAAATCTAAAATATCTACAAGTACTACTCCTTAATGTTAAGCTAAAAGATTTTATTTAAATTTATGCGACCCTTTATTTATCCTTAAAGTCCCTAAAAGTACCTCGCGTCATGTTCATTTTGAAGCAATGTAGTTTCAATCATATTTCAATAAGCTTCTAAGATTTGCGGAAGTTTATTACGCTCAATAAAATCAAGGCTGTCGTATCACAGAGGCACAGCCTTTCTTCTTGAAAAAGTAGTATAGTTCGAATTATAATACTATATTTTATTTAATTAAAGAGTAACCCACAAAATATTTTTTTTAGCTTCACGCTGTATCCCGCATATTGCTACATGCTACAGAAGGGTACACAGAGGGAGCCCAATGTTAAGATACTCGGCCCCACTTTCCTAATGAGAATCGAACCCACAACCTGTCGCGTTTACTGTCACACACTTGTTGCCTATGCGCCACACGACTAGCCTCATCATTTTATTATGATCCAGTACAAAATATTTACATTAACATATAACGTTTTAATATAACCAAAAGGTGTACATTTCATTGCAAAATTTAAAAGGACTAAGTTAAATTCAAACGATAAACAAGCGAGAAGCCACAATATTTCATTCACTTCCGTATTTTATAGGGAAGCTTTGTAAAACTAAATTTACTGTGTTTGACGCTTTAAATCTACCTTTCTCAAAAACTTTCGTAATTAACAGCGTCCAACGAAATATTTCCAAATTTCTGTTCCAGCTAGTCCTTCTATGTAAAATATTTGAAAATAATTATACACAAAATAGGATAACTATAATATTTAGTCTTGTTTGGAATGCTAAATATATTTTAAAAGCAAATATTTTAGCAAAGTTAACCATTTCTGTGACTTTTGATATATATTATACCATTTAATTATATGAATGAAGAGATAGAATTTATTTACTGTATGCAAATATTTCAATCTACAGTTTTAAGCTGGTTAGGAAGCCATAAGTTCGTACGTGTCATTTAATTTAAATTTTAAATTCAGTGGGAATAAATTCTAAAACCGAGATAAATTTCATGGGTGCACCATACATTTATCTCAAATGTGAGTTGAAAGCCTGCATTAGCATATGCTAACATACATTCGCCTTGCTCTAATGCCTCGACTGTGCCATCTTTCCACTATAACCGACTTTGCAAATTTTTGAATTATTACGTATAAAATATGGATTAATAAGTGAACTTTGTGCGGCGTCGAGTTCCGCAACTCGACACTCAATCCATCCAGAATTCGTCAGAAAAACGAGGAACTCCATATTTTCAACATTCCGCTCATGAGAAATTAGTTGCCAGAACTCAACGCCGCAACTTACCCGGACCAAACAGAAGAAAATAGTTCAAATGCAAGATGCAGTCTAGTTCATATTTGGTTAAGAAATTAGTTACGGGAAGGCTTACTAAGTAATATAGTCATCACGTGTACGTACAAACAATCTAACATAGCTTTTTAATTATAAAGAGTGTTCTAACAACATAAATTAATGTGAATTGAGTCTAATTCTCTAAACACGTCTAGTTTTACGTACTAAATATAGGAATGTTAACTGGTAATGTCATCGAGTGGTGTTCTAGTTTATTGGTTCGGATTAATGACAAGTTTGACAGAGTACCGTGTTTAGTTGCCATGTTTTAAAAATATTTTATATCTTTTATATCGATAAAGTTCATACACAATTAAGTGTTATCGCATTTAAAATAAGAACCTTGAGGTTTATAACATTGCTATTCTACAACAAGTGCTATTCTACACTTAGGAAAGAATAATATTTATTTAGAAAACGTATAAATATTTGAAAGAAATGAAGAAAGGACGGAATGCAAAATCACTGTAAATGGTAACATATTAGAACAAGTGAATGAAGTGGTATACTTGGGAATTATGTTCAGTAGAGATGGAAGATACGAGATGGATGCGGAAAGATGTATTGCTGCCGGTAACAGGGTTAACTGTGTCTTAGCTGCATTGACGAGATAGCGAAACATGAGGCCAAAGCCTTACCTTAGCTGATCCAATCCGCTGGAGATATACACAGAAAAGCACCTGCTTTTTCGCTCATTCGTCCGATGTACCCAAACCTGATGAGCACGTCCTTCTTTACTATCACCGTGACATCCTCGCTAGTACCTACTAGCGAGGATGTCACGGTGATAGTAAAGAAGGACGTGCTCATCAGGTTTGGGTACATCGGACGAATGAGTGATAAAAGAATGGCAAAAAAAAATTGTAAGAGAGTTAAGAGGCGACCTCTCAAATATCGAAACTTCAAAAACATCATCAAAGATACTGGAGGACGGTCACTTAAGAAACTGTTTCAGGTCACTAATTGATCCGTTCTCTTTGGCTACCTGCTAGGGATAAAATGTGAAACTACGTTAAGTATAAAAATTTTAATGTAGCGGGATTTGAATCTACACCTGCAGAAAAGACGGTCAATCGCTTTGACCACTCCATTCTTATGGAGGCAAGTAACGTAACTTTATGTTAGAATAGGATTCGATGTGGCATTTGCGCAGTGCCTAACTGAAACGTAATGGTTGTGGGTTCGATTCCCAGTAGTGATTACACCTAAATTGATTTTATTTCCCATTTCTGGTGCACTCAACACGCAACTTCACTATTAGAAAAATGTAATTTAGAAATTAGTTACCATCTTAAAAACCAATACAAATATAAACGTTAAAATAAAAAAAATCTACTTGAGAAAAATTTAAATAAATTGTAATAAAATTTCATACAAATAGCTGTTCTTAAGATATATTGTACTTCGGAAAGTGAAAATCTGACTGTATTATGAGACCGTTACGTACTAACTTTGTTATCGTCACCAGTTAATTTAAACAACACTTCAGCTCGACGGTTCACTGATCTTTGCACAGCCTCGAAATCAGCTTTGAGATATCGTTGAACTGTTGTGTTGTTATTTTTTAACAAAAAATGTGACTTTAAAAGCAATGTTTTAAAGATGCAAATAGTTTATGGACATTGTAGTTTCAACTAGTAACATTTAAAAAACCTCTAAACAAAAATAATTTAAGACATCAAATAAAAGCTAGCAAAAGTATTGGATATATATATTAGTTGGGAGCATAAGTCAAAACACCCTGTTACCATTAAGACTCTTACTTATCTACGGAATTCTGGAGACATTGCGTGTTGAGTGGCGGAATATTAACCAAGTTATCTCAAGTGAATATTTTAAGTAACAATAATTAAGCTTATGGTACACCAGGAGCAACGCTTATATTTTATATCTTTTAAATCTCAGAATCCAGTGGCATTGAGTCGGATTACGGGCCAGCAACCGTCTGCACTCATCTTACGTAAAGAGTAAATATAGGTGCGAACAACGTGTACGCTACTTGACGCGTCACCATTACATATAGGTCTCTTCTCTTTTTTTTGAGCCTAAAAGAATTAAGTTTATATTCAAAAATATTTGTGACCTAACTTATATATAAAATAAATATTTTAAAAAGTTTTGTTTAAAAATGCTTGTTAAGAATACTTTGCGCGGTGTAGGCAAGGCAAAAAGAGTAGACAACAGGCGAGGTACAACGTTAATTGAAATCGAATTCTGGAGACATTACCGTGTTGTCTTCACACTGTATCCCGCACATGGCAACGTAGGCAGTGGAAACCTAGGAAACTAGTGTTAAGACACTCCGTTCATATTGAGACACTTCCGTTTCCCACTTTTCGCCAAATTCTGGGTACAATTAAAAAATCTTAAATAGATAAGGATAAGCTTAGATTTATATTCACGTTTTTTCCCGCAGGCAGAGGAAACCTTGTGTTAAGACGCACCGCCCAATTTTTAAAATATTCCGTATAAGATTTCGAAATCCAACTCTGTTATTAGATATTTTTAAATATTTTTAAAATGTTAATGTTTTCCAGACTTAGGAAAGAAAAATACTTATTTAGAAAACACATAAAACTTTGAACGTAGCCGGACTCAAACCCGCGCCTCCTGGATTTCCTGGTCGGTTTCTAGGAGGCGCGGGTTCGAGTTTCGCTACGTTAAAAATTTCATACGTTTTCTAAATTAATATTTTTATTATTAGAGCCAGGAAATGAAAACAAGTAATTCGAGCGGGAATCGATTGCACAACTATTGCGTTAACAGTCGTACACTGAGCCACTCCACCAAAATTGTAAAATTTATAGTATAAATATGACTTTGAACCTAAATTATAACAAATTACAATTTATCGACATACCAATCAGTAGCTTAAATAGTTCCATGAATATTGAAACATTAATCATAATCTACCAATGCGTATACGAGTACACTTAGGTATGGTAATAGCGTCGGTTATGAACTAGATTATTACATTACCTTGTTTGTATTGTACGGTGACTAAATTATGATACAAACATCACTGGTTTAACGTGTACGCCAATATTTGACTGACCTGGCCTCAGTCTGTCGGTTAATATATTCGGACGTTTTAATCAAGAATGGCCTGTGGAGCCATTGTTGTTTGGATTGTCAAAAGAAACAATGAATAAATCAATATATTTTATTTCTAGTGTTCAATCGTGGTGCAAACCCAATATTATATGGGTATAAGCGCGACAGTTGTGGGCTTGATTCGCACACAAGGGAATAAATATTTAATATTTTCTTTCCTTTTCTCTTTACTCTCTCGTAACTAGAAAAAGCGCTGCGTTGAGTTCTGATACTCAACACATAATCTCTAAAAAATCGGCAGAAATTGTGGAACGGAGCGTCTTAATACTAGGTTCCCCTTTCCCGTACCTTTCTTGCTACATGCACAATGGGGACAGCGAGAAGCTTAAACACAGTAAATTATTAATAAAAAAGCAATATATATTGTTACCAAAAGTTTAATAATAAAATATTTTTTAAAGTACATCGAAACGGGGACATTAGCATGATTTTAGAAAATATTTTTAGATTGATAATACACAAATGATCACTTTTTCTTAAAGGGTAAGTGATTTCACTCATTATATGGTTTCCAAAATATATTTGGCATCAAAATGCGAAAAATACGATGGATATACAAACATATACATATATACTTATTTAGAAAACGTATAAAAATTTGAACGTAGCTGACCTGGTCAATTTCCAGGAGGCGCGGGTTCGAGTCCCGCTACGTTCAAATTTTTATACGTTTTCTAAATAAGAATTTTCCTTTCCTGAGTGTGGAATAACACTTTAAAAATGTTAAAAATATTCATATACGTTCAAAGTTAGAATTTCAAGGGAAGAAGCGTATGACTGCTAACGCACTGCACTAACGGGTTGTGAGTTCGGTTCCCACTCGAGGAAATGATAATTCAATATTTTCATTTGTATTTTTATTTCATTAGGTACCAACGCAAAGCACTGCGTTGAGTTACGCTGCCCAATATGCAAGGCCTCCAGAATTCGATGGAAAGTGGAGAATGTTTGCGGAGTGTCTTTACACTAGGTTCCCAGATTCCCTCTGTCAACCTTGCTATGTGCGGAATACAGTGTAAAGTTGAAAAAAAATATTTTTCAAAAAATACCCATTATATATTGTACGCCATTATTATTAAAATTTTAAAACGTTACACTTAATACGAGCTCCAAAATAATCTCAAGACATTTACCTAAATCAAAAAAGTATTAGCAAGGTAATGGTTTGAGTTCTCTTCCCTCTCCCTATATTTATCGATACAGGAGAGCAGCATTGAATATTAAAAAGATATTAATGTAACAATACACTGAAAAATGAAGCTCAGAGGTTAATTAAAACTGTAGAGCACTCAATCGAGAACTACAATAAAGCTAAAACTCACGTCGAGTTATAGCTGCTCTATTGTAATTCTTATCACTTCTGCTCTTCGTATCGAGAAGATCGTGACCTACTGCGTCTGCTTTATTGATTGTTTTTATTTATTGTTGGTGTTTCATTGCACAGACAGCTGTTGTAGCGTTTTATCTAATACAAAATGCAAGTGTTCTTATACTTTTATTAATTATGCTACACTAGCGTCCCAAAAAAGCTTCGCGCGCTAAAAATATTTTATTTTTATATTGAAGCTAAATTATACAAAATCGACAGTCGCGGGTTCGAACCATACATAAATTGTAGCCTATGTATTATTCTTATTTATAATCTACAATATTGTAAAGTTTCATTTACATTCGTTTGTTTTTTTAGTGGAACATACATTGACCATCTCAAATTTTCACATTTATAACATTAATAGGATTATCGTAATCGTAAAATTTAAATAAGTCACGACTCCAGAATTATGTGTAAATTGGAGAGCGGAAGCGACTTAATGGGAGCTGAGTGTCTTAACACTAGGTTCCCAGGCTCCCAGGTTCCCACTGCCCACCCTGTTATATGCGGGATACAGTGTGAAAGCCAGTCGTGGCGCAGCGGCACAAAATGTGACTGTAAAACCAACTGGTTGTGGGTTCGATTTCCATTCGAGGAGACGAAATATTTACTTAAATTTATATTTCACACTTAACACGTAATGCCTCCAGAATTCGGCAGAAATTGGAGAACGGAGGGTTTCTCTGCCTACCCTGCATTGTGCGGGATACAGTGTGAAGCTGATTAATTTATTTTTTATTTTTACTGCGTGAAGCTAAAACAAACAAATAAATAGATCACAACCTAATTAAGTATTTACTTACTCCATAGCAGTAAAGGAAGTAGTCTAAAAGCGTTGTATTTCAATGTGTATGAAAGATGCAGCCCAAATAACGTATACCAGGACGGCGGACGCTGTCTGCCGCTAGGAGCGAACCCCCTCCCCCCCTCGGGGGAGGAGAGATGCGCTCCAGATGTAGCATTGCCGTAAAAGCCTCTCCTTTTACAATAGCTCACGTTTCCACTACATTGCGTTCGCTCGGATCTTATTTGCAATAAATTTTAGTTACCGTAGAAATCATTTCAACCCCGTCCCGAAGTCTACTGCGATAAGCTATCAGGTTGTGGAGGTTGGTGGAAAGGAAAGTTCGTTCTTTCGTTTATATTAAATAGTGTTTTGTGATTCGTGAGGTAAGTCGTGGCGTAGGGGCACTAAGTGTGACTATTAATGCGACAGGTTGTGGGTTCGATTTCTACACGTGGACATTATTTATATTATCTTTCTATTATTTCTTAGATCTGGTGTCGAGGCAAAGCACGTCGTTGAGTTTTTCCATTCAACGCTTAATGCCACCAGAATTTAGCGATAAATGGGGGACGGAGTGTCTTGACAATAGGTTCCCTCTGCCTACCTGCTATGACGTTAGAATCACATCGACAGTCGCATTTGCGATATTATTGGTTAAAGAAGTGATATCACGAATGAATGCTGCTTTTACAAAGTTATTTTGTATTGGGACAGTGATTGTTTTAGTTTTGTTATATACTCTATATATTATATTTTTCTATACATATTTTTCTCAGTTCTCATTTTTTTAGTTTACGCTATAATTCTCATATAACCGGATAGATAGGGGGAAACTAGATGTGTTACGATATTTCTTTCCACACGTGTGATTTTCAAAAAAAAACTTGTCATCGCGTGTTAAATGGAACCCAAGCCGCGCTTAGTTTTGTTATGAAAAAAAGTAAAATAATGCATTCCATAGAGTGCGAATCGAACTCACGACCGTCGCGTTTTCAGTCAGAAGCTGGACCGCTGCGTCACAGTGACTTTATTTAAATGAAGATTATTTAAACATCATATTTTTTAAGAATAAGAGTTAATATTTTTCCATATAGTCAAAACAAAAGGTCTATATTAAAAAAGACGTTTATTCATAAAGAATAAAGTGTCCCAAATTTCCGGGGGTCACAGCCTGTGGCATGTATATTTCAGGATGGCATTGTTTACAGAACCCGCGTCGCCTTGTCTACGGGCCGTTTCATTTTTCATGCCTCTAGCTTACTTTAGTTTAGTTTTCCGTTTTTTATTGGAACTTAGTAATAGGCTGATTAAATTTAATGTTTTTTATACGAAATTGTAGTCAAAACTAATTGTGTTTTTGTCGATGTCTGTGTGCCTCGACACCAGAGAGAAGAAATCAAAATATTAAACATTACCTCGAGTGGTAATCGAATCCACACGCTTGTGTCAATTCGTCACGAAATTTTATCGGCTTATTAAAATATATAAAGATTATTAGTCAGTCGTAGGCCAGTCTGGGTGCAGGGGCACAAAGTGTAACTGCAAAATCGACTGGTTGTGGGTTCGATTCCCACTCAAGGAGATGAAATATTTATTTACATTTATATTTTCATTTCTTCGCTCTGGTGTCGAGGCAAAGCGCGGCGTTGAGTTCCGCCCTTCAAACGCAATGCCTCCAGAACTTGACGGAAAGTGGGGAACGGAGTGTCTTAACACAAGTTTCCCTCTGCCTACCCCGCTGTGTGCAGGATACAGCGTGGAGCTGATTTATTTTGATTTATTTATTTATTTATTAGTCATATAATCATATATATCTAATCCTTATACGGACATAACACAGAAATCAACTTAAATTAAAACATTTATATATACTTAACATTAAATTACAACAAAAAAACAAAATATATTTCATTAATTTTCCCTTCGACCGTTTCGTATACGGAACAAACCATTACAGGCTGAGGTCATTTGACGGTTGCCATGGTTACGCTCCGCGTCCCCCTCGCGCTGTGAGGCGGGAAATGTAGAGATATTGTACTTTTCATGCAATTGGGATCCTTTTTATTATTAAGATTTATAGGTATGGGCCTACAGAGGCTGAGGTAGAAATGGGTTTGTGGATTGCTTTTGTATAAAGTATTGATCTTATATATTGATAGGTTTATATTTATTTTTAAGGTGTGTTTGCTTTATTTTCGTGAAAATAAAATGTATGTATAGTTACCGCCTTCATACGTTTTATATGTTAAATACAATTTTAAAATAAAACTATGTTAATTGGACGAGCTAGTATAGTAGTGTGAGGCCGTTATAGTCATAGTGGCGTAGCGTGACAGTTGTGGATTCGATTCCCAATCGGGGGATTTAATCATTATTTATAAATTTTATCATTTCTTCGCTCTGCTACCAAGGTAAAAAAGCACCACGTTTAGGGCCGACACACACCCACAATGAAACATCGAAAATTTGCCTACCCTACTATATGCGATATACAGCGTGAAGCTGAAACAAGTATGTCCAAATCATAATTAAATCATAATTTAAGGAAATATACTGCAGAAATTATAATCACTTTTAAATAAGAAGAGAGAGAGAGAGATAGAAGTGCTTAGTACAAGTACAATAAAATTTTATAACATTCAAAGGCGCAATGGTTGTACTGCAAACTATATGCTTGTACATATTTATGTACAAGAGATAAGATATATATGTATGTTTGTACGTAAATAATTTACTTACATTTGAGTTATCAAAGATTTCATCGAAATACACATTCGCCTTGAACGTTCACACAATAGCGTTCTCTATGTGAAATGGTCGCTAAGAAAGACATTATAATAAACTTTTTTTTTAAATAAATTTTCTTTGTGATTGTATATATTTTCACATTCTTTTAGTAAAACATAGTATAATAAAATTAAGGCACAATTAAGAACAAAATACATATTACAATTCACAAATTCAAAATGGTTTATATAAATTAAAAAATAGTTTTCGACGAGTTTGTGCACCGTATTTGTGTATTACTCATATACTTTGCTTGCTAGTAAGAATGGCATTCTGGTTGTCTAATTAATACCTATATAATTTCCTAGTTAGACATACATAGTTGAAGTTAAGTTACGCAGGTTACCCAGTACTCTTACGGAGGAAGGGAAAAGGTAGAATTGACTGACTTTTCCAAGATCGCCTGTTTTCTTTACAAACCACAGAAGATACTTAAGATTGAATAAAATATTTGAAAAACATGCCTTGAATTATTGTAAGCTTAATTATATATCTAATATTGAATTAGTTAAATAAAATACAGTGAAAAGCTAGCTGCATTCAATTCACTGTAAAAACGTTAATCATATAAGAGATTTAAAATCTGACGTCATGGAGGTAATCCTAAAAGCACTGCTACAGTACATTTCAGAGATAGATCTTATAATCTTTTATTTTGTCGCATCACCCTCAACCTTTTAGAGCTAAGCCCTTTCAAACTTCGTAACTTAATGCTTAGACTAAAATGCAACTACTCTGCTTCATGAATTTAATAATTTAAAAGTCTAATCTTAATTTTTTATGTGACAATGTTTTTAATAATATTCTTTATTAAAAAAGCATCTCCACGATTTCCACGATCTCCACGCACAACAAGTATAAGGTAGGCAAAGGGAACCTACTGTTAAAAAATTCGTTCCTTATTTCCATCCAACTATCGAGAAATTGCGTGTTCAGTGGCAGAGTGCTAAGCCGCGATTTGTCTACCAGAATTCGGAAATATAAGTAAATAATATAATAATTTGACCGAATGGGAATCAAACCCATAATCATCGCTTTTACAGTCGGACGTGGTCCCACTGCGCCACGATAACCTTCAATTTAATTAGCAGTTTTTACATAACTATCAATGATATAAAAGATACATAATATAGTTGATACATTTCTACTCGTAATGAAAAGATCAAATTTCTAAACCTGCTGCTTCCGCTCATTTACATTAAGTGCACTCTAAGAAGATTTGAACGAACGATTTGAAACCTATTTGAGTTGAATCGACAAATTTTAAATACACCCCATATAACATCAGAAATTTATTTATATCACCCATTTTCAACGAAAAATGGTCAATTTGAAATTTGAAAAGACTATTACTGATTGCATAACAGGGTAATATTCGAAATACCTATAGCTAAGCAGCTAAGACCCGAGTGCAACGTCTAAGTAGCGCGATTACGGTCAGGTCGCGCCTCGCCCGCCGGCGCACGGTGGTGCGAACACACTTAACATCTTTTCAGGCTTTTCAGTAAACATTACGCCTCCTTAATGGCCAACTTTATCTGTCTCCTGGACACGTGTTTCAGAAATGTTTTGTGAATTTTAACTGGAAATACTTGAATACTAAAAAAATATAACTTGTTTTTGAATCTTTGTTTTGTAACAGTTGCTCCCAGAAAACTTAAAAATTATTTTATATATACTAAGATAAAGTAATAAAAGTATGAAAGCTATAAAGCAAAAAAAATCTATTGATTCTGCTCACAGGAGCAAACGTCGAGCGAGTAAACGGGTCAGGGAAGCGGTCGCCTCCTTTCCCCACTTTCTGCCAGAATTACTTGTTGTGCTGGCGGAACTAAACGCCGCATTTTGTGATAAGTGCATAGAAATAAAAATACAATTAATTCTTCTGAGTGTCGATCATTGATTCTGCCTCATTATATCATGGTGGCCTCGCGAATATTGTTATAACAGCTACCAATATATTTGAACCATTCTAAAACATTTTTATTAAAATACAATTTTTTAAGTACGAAAAGCTGTAAGGAGACGGAGACGAAGTGTAATAGATATTTCTGCTTCACGTGCTACAAAATTTATTGAAGACTTGCTGGCTTCATCGTGATATATTCATTTATAGAGCCATATTTTTCAATATTGAGTAATGAAAAAATCAAAAACAATTTGAGACCTGTCTCCGACTGTAAATTTAATATTTTGTGGGTTCGATTTCCATTCGGGGCAATGAAATATTTTATGTTTTCATTACTTAACGGGCATTCACTTCTTTCTCCTCTCATCACCAGAGAGATCTCTTGAATTTGCTATAACGTAAATTTAAAATATAGATACTATCAGTTCCCTTACTTGTATGAAATTTATATAATTTCGTCTAAATATTATCTTTTACACATAAAAAATATATACAAATAAAAAATACCATAAAAAATCGAAAAATCATTGGTAGTCAAGTTCATAGAAGCGAAAATTATTTGTTTTGTAAAAGGATAACCACATTTAAATTAAGCGGTCACAATGCGGTAGTTCCGGCAACGTCGGCGGCGGTGGGTGCTGTGGGCGCGACAACAAAGATACTGTCGAGAAGGAAAAGAGATTTACAGACGATAGATCATTTAAGCAGTACAGGTTTGATTTCTTTTTAACTTTACGATCACGTTGTATCCCATATGTAGCAGGGTAGGCGTAAAGAGCCTAGTGTTAAGACACTCCGCTCCCCGCTTTCTTCTTTTTTTTAGAATTCTGGATGTCTGTGATGCGGGTAAAAGCTTGAAGAAAGTCTTAATGTTAAAATACCCCTCGCCTCTCTAAATACTCTAAAATATTCCAATAATTAAATTCTTATGTTAAATTCAAAATATGTTTCGTTTTCGTAGTTTATTTTCTAGCTTTTATTTAAATGTGTAATATGGTATATTTACTAAGTATTCATTTCCATGATAGCCCAATGTTAAACCGCTTAATGTTAACAGCTCACGAACGCAACACCTGCTGTAAGGAAATCGTTGGTAAAATTTTATTTTAAAAGTACGTTATACTCGCATTACGATATCGCCCTACTACAGTATTTTATTTTGTTATTTTATAGAATTCTTAAAACAGCTTATTTATAAAGACCTTCGTGGCGTCGTCAACGTCTAGCTGTATAATTAAGATTGTGGGTTCGATTCATGATCGGGAATTAATTATTTTCTGTTTCAGCTCTGGTAAGATAAAGTGCGATATTGAGTTTTCCTACTCAACAGGCAATGTCTTAAATTCTGGCGGAAAGCGTAGAAAGGAGTGATGACGCTAGATTCTCTCCGCTTATCCTGCTAAATTCAGGATAGAGCGTGAAGCTGAAAAATAAAATTCTCTTCGCCTTTTTGCCATCACTTGAAAAGTGTCAATATTTTTATACCAAAAAAATAAAATTGAAACTTACATGATCATTTTTAAGTATATTATACCTTTGTAGGAGTTAACGTTGAATATTTTTAATTAATTTTAAACATGAACTTAAAATTAATTTTCTACTAAAGTGAAAATATGAGCATACATTTTTACTGTAACTTATTGTATTTGTATACTAAAATCCTGCTTGACCTGAGCTCACGTTCCACAAACGCCTTTCCTCTTTTACAATACCTTCGACTTTGTTATTAGACAATATTGTATGTAAAATTATTTATTAATTATTTTCGCTAGTGCTGATTGCATCGCCATTTGAATTTATTAATAAAAGTACATTATTTTAGGAATGTACTTTACTAGTGTATCTTACAAGTGCGGAGAAATTATTTTTTATGCAGTGTTTTTTTTTAATATTTTTAGCTTCAAGCTGTTTCCTTTACATAGCGGGGTAGGCAGAAATAACCTGGTAACCGAGAGTTAACACATTCCATTGACACATTCGTTAGCAGCTCTTTGCTAGCGAGAAAATAAAAATGTTTAATATTACATTCTCCCGAGTGAAAATTGAACCTACAACTGTCGCATTTGCAGTTGCACGTTTGTGCCTCTGCATCACGGCTTCTCTGCAATTCATGTTGATTTAAATAATAATCATATTAAATTTTCTTTTTGAACTCGAATTATAAGGAGACAGTTTAATACTCACCTTGACTTGCAATTTTGTATTAAATATGGTGACTTGCTATTTAAATTACTAATTTAAATAGATTCTATATTATTATGAGAGAGCGTTCTACTTTCATATCGTATAACCACAGAATGTGGTTTCATCACGCAAATGGATAATAACGTCCAATTCTATACAATTTGTTTCAACTGAAACAAAACCGTCGGGGCCGCCTTCGTTGAAAAGGGAAACGGGTTCAAAGCGAGAACTGCACACGAGAGTGAAAGGCGGCCGCGTGCCGCTGACTCTAAGTTCCAATTAAATGATCCAAAATGGCCGCATATGTGGTATTTGGTAAGCTTTTTAAATATTTTTCCTTTTTTAGCTTCATGCTACAGAACAGAACATTCGTGTGAATAAATAATTAAACACTAATTATTTACTGAATTATATTTGTATTTATTTAATTATAGTAATAATGAATTGGTGCATGAACTTAAACAAGATTTTATATAATAAATTGCAAATGATGTAGGTACATGGAAATATTATTATAAAGTAAGCAACTTTCGAGAGTAGTCGTGGCGCAGGGGCACAAAGTGTATTGGTAAATGCGGCAGGTTATGGGTTCGATTTCTA
>JAJHJA010000145.1:22500-25000 GCA_021202915.1 Heliconius himera | reverse complement strand
CAGAGACAGAGACAGAGACAGAGACAGAGACAGAGACAGAGACAGAGACAGAGACAGAGACAGAGACAGAGACAGAGACAGAGACAGAGACAGAGACAGAGACAGAGACAGAGACAGAGACAGAGACAGAGACAGAGACAGAGACAGAGACAGAGACAGAGACAGAGACAGAGACAGAGACAGAGACAGAGACAGAGACAGAGACAGAGACAGAGACAGAGACAGAGACAGAGACAGAGACAGAGACAGAGACAGAGACAGAGACAGAGACAGAGACAGAGACAGAGACAGAGACAGAGACAGAGACAGAGACAGAGACAGAGACAGAGACAGAGACAGAGACAGAGACAGAGACAGAGACAGAGACAGAGACAGAGACAGAGACAGAGACAGAGACAGAGACAGAGACAGAGACAGAGACAGAGACAGAGACAGAGACAGAGACAGAGACAGAGACAGAGACAGAGACAGAGACAGAGACAGAGACAGAGACAGAGACAGAGACAGAGACAGAGACAGAGACAGAGACAGAGACAGAGACAGAGACAGAGACAGAGACAGAGACAGAGACAGAGACAGAGACAGAGACAGAGACAGAGACAGAGACAGAGACAGAGACAGAGACAGAGACAGAGACAGAGACAGAGACAGAGACAGAGACAGAGACAGAGACAGAGACAGAGACAGAGACAGAGACAGAGACAGAGACAGAGACAGAGACAGAGACAGAGACAGAGACAGAGACAGAGACAGAGACAGAGACAGAGACAGAGACAGAGACAGAGACAGAGACAGAGACAGAGACAGAGACAGAGACAGAGACAGAGACAGAGACAGAGACAGAGACAGAGACAGAGACAGAGACAGAGACAGAGACAGAGACAGAGACAGAGATAGAGATAAAGACTTAAGGTGAGATTAAGAAACGTTAATTTTGAAGTGTCGTGTTGATCTGAAAACACTGCCGCAGGTGAGCCACTTCACAGTTGTGTGGCGCGTGGAAGAAAATTCCTACAAAATTGCACATTAGTAGAGCGAAAAGCATCTTGAAGATGTGGATGATGTCTGAGTTTGTGACGTACTGTGCGTTTGAAATTATGAATTCTATGAACACTAAAAAATCCATAAAAAATAGCCAGTAAAGCAAGGCAAGGATTTTTTTACGTGTCATATGTTATGTCTCCCATACGCACTTTTTTGTACCTGTAAATAGCTTTTTTTATACTTATTAATATAAGAAATACTTTTTTATAAAAATACTACGGATCAAATTATAACTTACAAATAAACTACAAAATAAAACTAACAATAAACTAATATTCTTATGCTATATAAAATACCCAAAGGGCGACTTTACCCTTTACAAAACCATAAACTTCAACCTTATAGCCGTAAGCTCCAATTTTGGGTATTTTATTTGAAAAAGCGTAATAAACTTAACTTAAAGAAACATCTATAATAATTTAAGCACGTGAAGCTGAAAGTTGAAATATCTTGTTATTTAGAGGAACACGTCCGTAGGGTACATATATCATTTGCTAAGTGAGCTCAAGAACGGAAACTGTCTAAAATCTCATCTTTATTTTTCGCATGTACGCGTAGTTTTAGAATGATTACATTTTAATGCAAAGTAACTTTATCAAGGTATTAATTAACGTCAAGGATATAAAATTTTTTTTGCTGTATCCTGCAATATAGAAGAGTAGGTATTCGGAACCTAGTGTCAATACACTGTTCTCATTTTTTGACCATTGACATCACACAATGCTGTGCACGTTTAACGGAGAAAGACGGAGCTAAACACAACGCTTTGCGCGATAGTTTGTGGGTTCGATTCTCACTCGACAAAATGAAATATTTAATATTATTGTTGCCTCACTTTGATAATCACCAGTTCCGCTACTCAATATGCAATGCCTCTAGAATTCGGTATTATCTTGGGATTCGATATTATCTGGGAACGGAGTGTTTTAGCATTAGACTTCTTGGTTCCGTCTACCGGCCATGCTATATGGAAGTAACTTATCTTGCTTATGATTCAATAAGAGGATGATGAAAATAAAAATCTAATAACTTTATAGTGTATCAAAACTAGCGGATCACGGTTCCGAGACAGAGACAGAGACAGAGACAGAGACAGAGACAGAGACAGAGACAGAGACAGAGACAGAGACAGAGACAGAGACAGAGACAGAGACAGAGACAGAGACAGAGACAGAGACAGAGACAGAGACAGAGACAGAGACAGAGACAGAGACAGAGACAGAGACAGAGACAGAGACAGAGACAGAGACAGAGACAGAGACAGAGACAGAGACAGAGACAGAGACAGAGACAGAGACAGAGACAGAGACAGAGACAGAGACAGAGACAGAGACAGAGACAGAGACAGAGACAGAGACAGAGACAGAGACAGAGACAGAGACAGAGACAGAGACAGAGACAGAGACAGAGACAGAGACAGAGACAGAGACAGAGACAGAGACAGAGACAGAGACAG
>JAJHJA010000145.1:12500-17500 GCA_021202915.1 Heliconius himera | reverse complement strand
AGTGTCAATACACTGTTCTCATTTTTTGACCATTGACATCACACAATGCTGTGCACGTTTAACGGAGAAAGACGGAGCTAAACACAACGCTTTGCGCGATAGTTTGTGGGTTCGATTCTCACTCGACAAAATGAAATATTTAATATTATTGTTGCCTCACTTTGATAATCACCAGTTCCGCTACTCAATATGCAATGCCTCTAGAATTCTGCCTCTAGAATTCGGTATTATCTTGGGATTCGATATTATCTGGGAACGGAGTGTTTTAGCATTAGACTTCTTGGTTCCGTCTACCGGCCATGCTATATGGAAGTAACTTATCTTGCTTATGATTCAATAAGAGGATGATGAAAATAAAAATCTAATAACTTTATAGTGTATCAAAACTAGCGGAGCACGGTTCCGAGACAGAGACAGAGACAGAGACAGAGACAGAGACAGAGACAGAGACAGAGACAGAGACAGAGACAGAGACAGAGACAGAGACAGAGACAGAGACAGAGACAGAGACAGAGACAGAGACAGAGACAGAGACAGAGACAGAGACAGAGACAGAGACAGAGACAGAGACAGAGACAGAGACAGAGACAGAGACAGAGACAGAGACAGAGACAGAGACAGAGACAGAGACAGAGACAGAGACAGAGACAGAGACAGAGACAGAGACAGAGACAGAGACAGAGACAGAGACAGAGACAGAGACAGAGACAGAGACAGAGACAGAGACAGAGACAGAGACAGAGACAGAGACAGAGACAGAGACAGAGACAGAGACAGAGACAGAGACAGAGACAGAGACAGAGACAGAGACAGAGACAGAGACAGAGACAGAGACAGAGACAGAGACAGAGACAGAGACAGAGACAGAGACAGAGACAGAGACAGAGACAGAGACAGAGACAGAGACAGAGACAGAGACAGAGACAGAGACAGAGACAGAGACAGAGACAGAGACAGAGACAGAGACAGAGACAGAGACAGAGACAGAGACAGAGACAGAGACAGAGACAGAGACAGAGACAGAGACAGAGACAGAGACAGAGACAGAGACAGAGACAGAGACAGAGACAGAGACAGAGACAGAGACAGAGACAGAGACAGAGACAGAGACAGAGACAGAGACAGAGACAGAGACAGAGACAGAGACAGAGACAGAGACAGAGACAGAGACAGAGACAGAGACAGAGACAGAGACAGAGACAGAGACAGAGACAGAGACAGAGACAGAGACAGAGACAGAGACAGAGACAGAGACAGAGACAGAGACAGAGACAGAGACAGAGACAGAGACAGAGACAGAGACAGAGACAGAGACAGAGACAGAGACAGAGACAGAGACAGAGACAGAGACAGAGACAGAGACAGAGACAGAGACAGAGACAGAGACAGAGACAGAGACAGAGACAGAGACAGAGACAGAGACAGAGACAGAGACAGAGACAGAGACAGAGACAGAGACAGAGACAGAGACAGAGACAGAGACAGAGACAGAGACAGAGACAGAGACAGAGACAGAGACAGAGACAGAGACAGAGACAGAGACAGAGACAGAGACAGAGACAGAGACAGAGACAGAGACAGAGACAGAGACAGAGACAGAGACAGAGACAGAGACAGAGACAGAGACAGAGACAGAGACAGAGACAGAGACAGAGACAGAGACAGAGACAGAGACAGAGACAGAGACAGAGACAGAGACAGAGACAGAGACAGAGACAGAGACAGAGACAGAGACAGAGACAGAGACAGAGACAGAGACAGAGACAGAGACAGAGACAGAGACAGAGACAGAGACAGAGACAGAGACAGAGACAGAGACAGAGACAGAGACAGAGACAGAGACAGAGACAGAGACAGAGACAGAGACAGAGACAGAGACAGAGACAGAGACAGAGAGACAGAGACAGAGAGACAGAGACAGAGAGACAGAGACAGAGAGACAGAGACAGAGAGACAGAGACAGAGAGACAGAGACAGAGAGACAGAGACAGAGAGACAGAGACAGAGAGACAGAGACAGAGAGACAGAGACAGAGAGACAGAGACAGAGAGACAGAGACAGAGAGACAGAGACAGAGAGACAGAGACAGAGAGACAGAGACAGAGAGACAGAGACAGAGAGACAGAGACAGAGAGACAGAGACAGAGAGACAGAGACAGAGAGACAGAGACAGAGAGACAGAGACAGAGAGACAGAGACAGAGAGACAGAGACAGAGAGACAGAGACAGAGAGACAGAGACAGAGAGACAGAGACAGAGAGACAGAGACAGAGAGACAGAGACAGAGAGACAGAGACAGAGAGACAGAGACAGAGAGACAGAGACAGAGAGACAGAGACAGAGAGACAGAGACAGAGAGACAGAGACAGAGAGACAGAGACAGAGAGACAGAGACAGAGAGACAGAGACAGAGAGACAGAGACAGAGAGACAGAGACAGAGAGACAGAGACAGAGAGACAGAGACAGAGAGACAGAGACAGAGAGACAGAGACAGAGAGACAGAGACAGAGAGACAGAGACAGAGAGACAGAGACAGAGAGACAGAGACAGAGAGACAGAGACAGAGAGACAGAGACAGAGAGACAGAGACAGAGAGACAGAGACAGAGAGACAGAGACAGAGAGACAGAGAGACAGAGAGACAGAGACAGAGAGACAGAGACAGAGAGACAGAGACAGAGAGACAGAGACAGAGAGACAGAGACAGAGAGACAGAGACAGAGAGACAGAGAGACAGAGAGACAGAGACAGAGAGACAGAGACAGAGAGACAGAGAGACAGAGAGGCAGAGACAGAGAGACAGAGACAGAGAGACAGAGACAGAGAGACAGAGACAGAGAGACAGAGACAGAGACAGAGAGACAGAGACAGAGAGACAGAGACAGAGAGACAGAGACAGAGAGACAGGGACAGAGAGACAGAGACAGAGAGACAGAGACAGAGAGACAGAGACAGAGAGACAGAGACAGAGAGACAGAGACAGAGAGACAGAGACAGAGAGACAGAGACAGAGAGACAGAGACAGAGAGACAGAGACAGAGAGACAGAGACAGAGAGACAGAGACAGAGAGACAGAGACAGAGAGACAGAGACTGAGAGACAGAGATAGGGACAGAGACAGAGAGACAGAGACAGAGAGACAGAGAGACAGAGACAGAGAGACAGAGACAGAGAGACAGAGACAGAGAGACAGAGACAGAGAGACAGAGACAGAGAGACAGAGACAGAGAGACAGAGACAGAGAGACAGAGACAGAGAGACAGAGACAGAGAGACAGAGACAGAGAGACAGAGACAGAGAGACAGAGACAGAGAGACAGAGACAGAGAGACAGAGACAGAGAGACAGAGACAGAGAGACAGAGAGACAGAGACAGAGAGACAGAGACAGAGAGACAGAGACAGAGAGACAGAGACAGAGAGACAGAGACAGAGAGACAGAGACAGAGAGACAGAGACAGAGAGACAGAGACAGAGAGACAGAGACAGAGAGACAGAGACAGAGAGACAGAGACAGAGAGACAGAGACAGAGAGACAGAGACAGAGAGACAGAGACAGAGAGACAGAGACAGAGAGACAGAGACAGAGAGACAGAGACAGAGAGACAGAGACAGAGACAGAGACAGAGACAGAGACAGAGACAGAGACAGAGACAGAGACAGAGACAGAGACAGAGACAGAGACAGAGACAGAGACAGAGACAGAGACAGAGACAGAGACAGAGACAGAGACAGAGACAGAGACAGAGACAGAGACAGTGACAGAGATAGAGATAAAGACTTAAGGTGAGATTAAGAAACGTTAATTTAGAAGTGTCGTGTTGATCTGAAAACACTGCCGCAGGTGAGCCACTTCACAGTTGTGTGGCGCGTGGAAGAAAATTCCTACAAAATTGCACATTAGTAGAGCGAAAAGCATCTTGAAGATGTGGATGATGTCTGAGTTTGTGACGTACTGTGCGTTTGAAATTATGAATTCTATGAACACTAAAAAATCCATAAAAAATAGCCAGTAAAGCAAGGCAAGGATTTTTTTACGTGTCATATGTTATGTCTCCCATACGCACTTTTTTGTACCTGTAAATAGCTTTTTTTATACTTATTAATATAAGAAATACTTTTTTATAAAAATACTACGGATCAAATTATAACTTACAAATAAACTACAAAATAAAACTAACAATAAACTAATATTCTTATGCTATATAAAATACCCAAAGGGCGACTTTACCCTTTACAAAACCATAAACTTCAACCTTATAGCCGTAAGCTCCAATTTTGGGTATTTTATTTGAAAAAGCGTAATAAACTTAACTTAAAGAAACATCTATAATAATTTAAGCACGTGAAGCTGAAAGTTGAAATATCTTGTTATTTAGAGGAACACGTCCGTAGGGTACATATATCATTTGCTAAGTGAGCTCAAGAACGGAAACTGTCTAAAATCTCATCTTTATTTTTCGCATGTACGCGTAGTTTTAGAATGATTACATTTTAATGCAAAGTAACTTTATCAAGGTATTAATTAACGTCAAGGATATAAAATTTTTTTTGCTGTATCCTGCAATATAGAAGAGTAGGTATTCGGAACCTAGTGTCAATACACTGTTCTCATTTTTTGACCATTGACATCACACAATGCTGTGCACGTTTAACGGAGAAAGACGGAGCTAAACACAACGCTTTGCGCGATAGTTTGTGGGTTCGATTCTCACTCGACAAAATGAAATATTTAATATTATTGTTGCCTCACTTTGATAATCACCAGTTCCGCTACTCAATATGCAATGCCTCTAGAATTCGGTATTATCTTGGGATTCGATATTATCTGGGAACGGAGTGTTTTAGCATTAGACTTCTTGGTTCCGTCTACCGGCCATGCTATATGGAAGTAACTTATCTTGCTTATGATTCAATAAGAGGATGATGAAAATAAAAATCTAATAATAAAAATCTAATAACTTTATAGTGTATCAAAACTAGCGGAGCACGGTTCCGAGAC
>JAJHJA010000145.1:2500-7500 GCA_021202915.1 Heliconius himera | reverse complement strand
GACAGAGACAGAGACAGAGACAGAGACAGAGACAGAGACAGAGACAGAGACAGAGACAGAGACAGAGACAGAGACAGAGACAGAGACAGAGACAGAGACAGAGACAGAGACAGAGACAGAGACAGAGACAGAGACAGAGACAGAGACAGAGACAGAGACAGAGACAGAGACAGAGACAGAGACAGAGACAGAGACAGAGACAGAGACAGAGACAGAGACAGAGACAGAGACAGAGACAGAGACAGAGACAGAGACAGAGACAGAGACAGAGACAGAGACAGAGACAGAGACAGAGACAGAGACAGAGACAGAGACAGAGACAGAGACAGAGACAGAGACAGAGACAGAGACAGAGACAGAGACAGAGACAGAGACAGAGACAGAGACAGAGACAGAGACAGAGACAGAGACAGAGACAGAGACAGAGACAGAGACAGAGACAGAGACAGAGACAGAGACAGAGACAGAGACAGAGACAGAGACAGAGACAGAGACAGAGACAGAGACAG
Organism: Heliconius himera; assembly: GCA_021202915.1. Taxonomy (NCBI): domain Eukaryota; kingdom Metazoa; phylum Arthropoda; class Insecta; order Lepidoptera; family Nymphalidae; genus Heliconius; species Heliconius himera. Next base: position 6,991 of record JAJHJA010000145.1, on the reverse strand, counting down.
AGACAGAGACAGAGACAGAGACAGAGACAGAGACAGAGACAGAGACAGAGACAGAGACAGAGACAGAGACAGAGACAGAGACAGAGACAGAGACAGAGACAGAGACAGAGACAGAGACAGAGACAGAGACAGAGACAGAGACAGAGACAGAGACAGAGACAGAGACAGAGACAGAGACAGAGACAGAGACAGAGACAGAGACAGAGACAGAGACAGAGACAGAGACAGAGACAGAGACAGAGACAGAGACAGAGACAGAGACAGAGACAGAGACAGAGACAGAGACAGAGACAGAGACAGAGACAGAGACAGAGACAGAGACAGAGACAGAGACAGAGACAGAGACAGAGACAGAGACAGAGACAGAGACAGAGACAGAGACAGAGACAGAGACAGAGACAGAGACAGAGACAGAGACAGAGACAGAGACAGAGACAGAGACAGAGACAGAGACAGAGACAGAGACAGAGACAGAGACAGAGACAGAGACAGAGACAGAGACAGAGACAGAGACAGAGACAGAGACAGAGACAGAGACAGAGACAGAGAGACAGAGACAGAGAGACAGAGACAGAGAGACAGAGACAGAGAGACAGAGACAGAGAGACAGAGACAGAGAGACAGAGACAGAGAGACAGAGACAGAGAGACAGAGACAGAGAGACAGAGACAGAGAGACAGAGACAGAGAGACAGAGACAGAGAGACAGAGACAGAGAGACAGAGACAGAGAGACAGAGACAGAGAGACAGAGACAGAGAGACAGAGACAGAGAGACAGAGACAGAGAGACAGAGACAGAGAGACAGAGACAGAGAGACAGAGACAGAGAGACAGAGACAGAGAGACAGAGACAGAGAGACAGAGACAGAGAGACAGAGACAGAGAGACAGAGACAGAGAGACAGAGACAGAGAGACAGAGACAGAGAGACAGAGACAGAGAGACAGAGACAGAGAGACAGAGACAGAGAGACAGAGACAGAGAGACAGAGACAGAGAGACAGAGACAGAGAGACAGAGACAGAGAGACAGAGACAGAGAGACAGAGACAGAGAGACAGAGACAGAGAGACAGAGACAGAGAGACAGAGACAGAGAGACAGAGACAGAGAGACAGAGAGACAGAGAGACAGAGACAGAGAGACAGAGACAGAGAGACAGAGACAGAGAGACAGAGACAGAGACAGAGAGACAGAGACAGAGAGACAGAGAGACAGAGAGACAGAGACAGAGAGACAGAGACAGAGAGACAGAGAGACAGAGAGGCAGAGACAGAGAGACAGAGACAGAGAGACAGAGACAGAGAGACAGAGACAGAGAGACAGAGACAGAGACAGAGAGACAGAGACAGAGAGACAGAGACAGAGAGACAGAGACAGAGAGACAGGGACAGAGAGACAGAGACAGAGAGACAGAGACAGAGAGACAGAGACAGAGAGACAGAGACAGAGAGACAGAGACAGAGAGACAGAGACAGAGAGACAGAGACAGAGAGACAGAGACAGAGAGACAGAGACAGAGAGACAGAGACAGAGAGACAGAGACAGAGAGACAGAGACAGAGAGACAGAGACTGAGAGACAGAGATAGGGACAGAGACAGAGAGACAGAGACAGAGAGACAGAGAGACAGAGACAGAGAGACAGAGACAGAGAGACAGAGACAGAGAGACAGAGACAGAGAGACAGAGACAGAGAGACAGAGACAGAGAGACAGAGACAGAGAGACAGAGACAGAGAGACAGAGACAGAGAGACAGAGACAGAGAGACAGAGACAGAGAGACAGAGACAGAGAGACAGAGACAGAGAGACAGAGACAGAGAGACAGAGACAGAGAGACAGAGACAGAGAGACAGAGAGACAGAGACAGAGAGACAGAGACAGAGAGACAGAGACAGAGAGACAGAGACAGAGAGACAGAGACAGAGAGACAGAGACAGAGAGACAGAGACAGAGAGACAGAGACAGAGAGACAGAGACAGAGAGACAGAGACAGAGAGACAGAGACAGAGAGACAGAGACAGAGAGACAGAGACAGAGAGACAGAGACAGAGAGACAGAGACAGAGAGACAGAGACAGAGAGACAGAGACAGAGAGACAGAGACAGAGACAGAGACAGAGACAGAGACAGAGACAGAGACAGAGACAGAGACAGAGACAGAGACAGAGACAGAGACAGAGACAGAGACAGAGACAGAGACAGAGACAGAGACAGAGACAGAGACAGAGACAGAGACAGAGACAGAGACAGTGACAGAGATAGAGATAAAGACTTAAGGTGAGATTAAGAAACGTTAATTTAGAAGTGTCGTGTTGATCTGAAAACACTGCCGCAGGTGAGCCACTTCACAGTTGTGTGGCGCGTGGAAGAAAATTCCTACAAAATTGCACATTAGTAGAGCGAAAAGCATCTTGAAGATGTGGATGATGTCTGAGTTTGTGACGTACTGTGCGTTTGAAATTATGAATTCTATGAACACTAAAAAATCCATAAAAAATAGCCAGTAAAGCAAGGCAAGGATTTTTTTACGTGTCATATGTTATGTCTCCCATACGCACTTTTTTGTACCTGTAAATAGCTTTTTTTATACTTATTAATATAAGAAATACTTTTTTATAAAAATACTACGGATCAAATTATAACTTACAAATAAACTACAAAATAAAACTAACAATAAACTAATATTCTTATGCTATATAAAATACCCAAAGGGCGACTTTACCCTTTACAAAACCATAAACTTCAACCTTATAGCCGTAAGCTCCAATTTTGGGTATTTTATTTGAAAAAGCGTAATAAACTTAACTTAAAGAAACATCTATAATAATTTAAGCACGTGAAGCTGAAAGTTGAAATATCTTGTTATTTAGAGGAACACGTCCGTAGGGTACATATATCATTTGCTAAGTGAGCTCAAGAACGGAAAATCTTTATTTTTCGCATGTACGCGTAGTTTTAGAATGATTACATTTTAATGCAAAGTAACTTTATCAAGGTATTAATTAACGTCAAGGATATAAAATTTTTTTTGCTGTATCCTGCAATATAGAAGAGTAGGTATTCGGAACCTAGTGTCAATACACTGTTCTCATTTTTTGACCATTGACATCACACAATGCTGTGCACGTTTAACGGAGAAAGACGGAGCTAAACACAACGCTTTGCGCGATAGTTTGTGGGTTCGATTCTCACTCGACAAAATGAAATATTTAATATTATTGTTGCCTCACTTTGATAATCACCAGTTCCGCTACTCAATATGCAATGCCTCTAGAATTCGGTATTATCTTGGGATTCGATATTATCTGGGAACGGAGTGTTTTAGCATTAGACTTCTTGGTTCCGTCTACCGGCCATGCTATATGGAAGTAACTTATCTTGCTTATGATTCAATAAGAGGATGATGAAAATAAAAATCTAATAACTTTATAGTGTATCAAAACTAGCGGAGCACGGTTCCGAGACAGAGACAGAGACAGAGACAGAGACAGAGACAGAGACAGAGACAGAGACAGAGACAGAGACAGAGACAGAGACAGAGACAGAGACAGAGACAGAGACAGAGACAGAGACAGAGACAGAGACAGAGACAGAGACAGAGACAGAGACAGAGACAGAGACAGAGACAGAGACAGAGACAGAGACAGAGACAGAGACAGAGACAGAGACAGAGACAGAGACAGAGACAGAGACAGAGACAGAGACAGAGACAGAGACAGAGACAGAGACAGAGACAGAGACAGAGACAGAGACAGAGACAGAGACAGAGACAGAGACAGAGACAGAGACAGAGACAGAGACAGAGACAGAGACAGAGACAGAGACAGAGACAGAGACAGAGACAGAGACAGAGACAGAGACAGAGACAGAGACAGAGACAGAGACAGAGACAGAGACAGAGACAGAGACAGAGACAGAGACAGAGACAGAGACAGAGACAGAGACAGAGACAGAGACAGAGACAGAGACAGAGACAGAGACAGAGACAGAGACAGAGACAGAGACAGAGACAGAGACAGAGACAGAGACAGAGACAGAGACAGAGACAGAGACAGAGACAGAGACAGAGACAGAGACAGAGACAGAGACAGAGACAGAGACAGAGACAGAGACAGAGACAGAGACAGAGACAGAGACAGAGACAGAGACAGAGACAGAGACAGAGACAGAGACAGAGACAGAGACAGAGACAGAGACAGAGACAGAGACAGAGACAGAGACAGAGACAGAGACAGAGACAGAGACAGAGACAGAGACAGAGACAGAGACAGAGACAGAGACAGAGACAGAGACAGAGACAGAGACAGAGACAGAGACAGAGACAGAGACAGAGACAGAGACAGAGACAGAGACAGAGACAGAGACAGAGACAGAGACAGAGACAGAGACAGAGACAGAGACAGAGACAGAGACAGAGACAGAGACAGAGACAGAGACAGAGACAGAGACAGAGACAGAGACAGAGACAGAGACAGAGACAGAGACAGAGACAG